>SJYC01024204.1:0-15825 GCA_006408675.1 Madoqua kirkii | reverse complement strand
ATCGAATGTTTTCCCTATGTTTTCCTCTAAGAGTTTTATAGTTTCTGGTCTTACATTTAGGTCTTTAATCCATTTTGAGTTTATCTTTGTGTATGGTGTTAGGAAGTGTTCTAATTTCATTTTTTTACATGTAGCTGTCCAGTTTTCCTAGCACCAGGGTTGTTTTACATTTTGAAGCTTATTATGGTGTCATGATAGCTAGAACAAAGAGTCAGAGTGAAAAATCATAGCTAAGAAAAGTGGGTAATGGTGCTCATGTTGATAGAGAAAAGGATTTTGGGAGGCTACAGATTCTAAGTTGGCTGAAGGTAATAATTAAGGGGAAATTTTCAGAAGTATTAGAAAGAATAAAAGTTATAATGTTATTTTAATAATTCCTGTCATAAAATAATAAATAAAATTATGCAAAAATGGTGATGTAGTTTTTGGAATTATCTCTAAAGAAGAGAAAGATGTTCAGGAATTGAAAATATTTTTTATAGAGGAGTGATGATTGGGGTGAGGCAAAGGAGAAAAAATATTAATAAAGTTGTAAAATACTAGAATCTAATGTGGCTGTCTACAAGGAGAATATTTATCATAATTTTAGAAATATCCTTAAGTATTTGTCACAATGAAAAAATATTACATTAATGTGTCTCTTGATGAGAAGCAACCTGAATTTCAAAGTAGAAAATTTCACATTTCCCTTATTCCAATGCAATTCAGATTATAGCCATCACTTCATGGTAAATTATAAAGTAATAAGCAATAAATTTTGAAATAACCATAATATGACAGTAAATTATAACCTCAATCACTTTTCTTCAGTGTTTGTTGAAAGTGCCAAACTTTTTGACTACAGTAGAGAAGAGGTCCTTAGGAAATTGAAAGGATTTTGTGATACAGAATAGTTAAAATTTAAAGATTTGATTTCTGTTTTTAATTTTATTTATTTATTTTTAATTTTAGCCAAGGATCATAGGATTCTCCCAATGCCTCCTAAATGATAAAGTCATTAACTATTTATTGATTGTTTATAATACTGGAATATTAAGCCCTGCAGTACTGAATGTTATGGATGCTGGAGATATGTAGTGAAAAATACCAAGGCCACTGTTCTCATAACATTTCCATTCCCTGGGAGAAGACAATAAAAAGAAGTGACAAATGTGTGTAAAGTATACTGATTTGCATTAAATACTATGGAGAAAAATATTAAGTGAGGTAAGAGTAATTTTTATTTTTTAGGATAAGAGTAATTTGAACAAATTACCCCAGCATAGCTCCATTGTAATAAAATATTCTATTCTTGTCCTTTCTATTGTCAAGAAATTTGCTAATAATAAACTCTGATAATATAGTGAGACTCCATGACTAATTACACATAATTGGTTTTTCCACTTTTTCACATACTACAGAGAACAGACTATGATTCCAGTAAATTTGGATCATGCATAGAGAAGATTTCAGATAAAAATAATGCATGGAAATAGACACTGACATCTTGTTTGCTGCCAGAAGCCACAATTAATGGCTAACAGAGTGTTGAATTAGCGTATGGACAGATGTATGAGAGTCTTGAAGCAAAGTAGTTTTAATCAGGGGTGATTTTTAACCCTATTAGAATCTTCTATTGTTTAGTTGCTCAGTCATATCGATTCTTTGTGACCCCATGGACTGCAGCATGCCAGGCTTCTCTGTTTTTCACCATCTCCCGGAGCTTGCTCAAACTCATATCCATGGAGTCGGTGATGTCATGCAACCATCTCATCCCCTGTTGTCCCCTTCTTCTCCTGCCGTCAATCTTTACCAGCATCAGGGTCTTTTCCAATGAGTCAGGTCCTTCTCATCATGTGGTTAAAGTACTAGAGTTTCAGCTTCAACATTAGTCCTTCCAATGAATATTCAGAACAGATTTCCTTTAGGATTGACTGGTTTGATCTCCTTGTAGTCCAAGGAACTCTCAAGAGTCTCTTCCGACATCACAATTAAAAAGCACCCGTTCTTCAGTGCTCAGCTTTCTTTATGATCCAACTCGCACATCTGTACAAAACCATAGTTTTGACTAGATGGACCTTTGTTGGCAAAGTAACGTCTTTGCTTTCTAATATGCTCTCTAGGTTGATCATAGCTTTTCTTCCAAGGAGCAAGCATCTTTTACTTTCATGGCTGCAAGTCACTATCTGCAGTGATTTTGGAACTCCCCCCAAATTAACTCTCTCACTGTTTCCATTGTTTCCACATCTGTTTGCCATGAAGTGATGGGGCCAGGTGCCATGATCTTAGTTTTCTGAATGTTGAGTTTTAAGCCAGCTTTTTCATTCTCTTTCACTTTCATAAAGAGGCTCTTTAGTTCTTCTTCACATTCTGCCGTAAGGGTGATATCATCTTCATATCTGAGGTTATTGATATTTCTCCCTGCAGTCTTGATTCCAGCTTGTGTTTCATCTAGTCCGTCATTTTGCGCAATGTATTCTGCATATAATTTATATAAGAAGGGTGACAATATACAGCCTTGATGTACTCCTCTGCCAATTTTGAACCAGTTAGTTTTTCCATGTCCAGTTCTAACTGTTGCTTCTTGACCTGCATACAGATTTCTCAGGAGGCAGGTCAGGTGGTCTGGTATTCCCATCTCTTTCAGAATTTTCCACAGTTTGTTGTGATTCACACAGTCAAGGCTTTGGCATAGTCAATAAAACAGAAGTAGATGTTTTTTTCTGGAACTCTCCTGCTTTTTTGATGATCCAATGGATGTTGGCAATTTGATCTCTGGTTCCTCTGCCTTTTCTAAATCCACCTTGAACATCTGGAAGTTCATAGTTCATGTACTGTTGAAGCCTGGCCTGGAGAATTTTGAGCATTACTTTGCTAGGGCGTGTGATGATTGCAATTGTGTGGTAGTTTGAACATTCTTTGGCATTGGAATGAAAATTGACCTTTTCCAGTTCTGTGGCCACTGCTGAGTTTTCCAAATTTGCTGGTGTATTGAGTGCAGCACTTTCACAGCATCATCATTTAGGATTTGAAATAGCTCAACTGGAATTCTATCACTTTCACTAGCTTTGTTCATAGTGATGCTTCCTCAGGCCCACTTGAGTTCACATTCCTGCATGTCTGGCTCTAGGTGAGTGATTACAGAATTGTGCTTATCTGGGTCGTGAAGATCTTTTTTGTGTAGTTCTTCTGTGTATTCTTGCCACCTCTTCTTAATATTTTCTACTTCTGCTAGGTTCATACCATTTCTGTCCTTTATTGTGCCCATCTTTGCATGAAATTTTCCCTTGGTATTTCTGTTTTCCTTGAAGACAGCTGTAGTCTTTTCCATTCTATTATTTTCCTCTATTTCTTTGCACTGATCATTGAGGAAGGCTTTCTCATCTCTCCTTGCTATTCTTTGGAATTATGCATTCAGATGGGGTGTATCTTTCCTTTTCTCCTTTTCCTTTAGCTTCTCTTCTTTTCTCAGCTATTTTTAAGGTCTCCTCAGACAACCATTTTGCCTTTTGGTATTTCTTTTTCTTGGGGATGGTCTTGATCACTGCCTCCTATACAATGTCATGAACCTCTGTCCATAGTTCTTTAGGCACTTGGTCTATCAGATCTAATCCCTTGAATCTATTTCTCACTTCCACTGTATAATCATTAGGGATTTGATTTAGGTCATACTTGAATGGTCTAGTGGTTTTCCCTACTTTCTTCAATTTAAGTCTGAATTTGGCAATAGGGAGTTCATGATCTGAGCCATAGTCAGCTCCCAGTCTTGTTGACTGTATGGAGCTTCTCCATCTTTAGCTACCTAGAATATAATCAATCTGATTTTGGTGTTGACCATCTGGTGATGTCCATGTGTAGAGTCTTCTCTTGTGTTGTTGGAAGAAGGTGTTTGGTATAACCAGTGTGTTTCCTTGGCAAAATTCTGTTAGCCTTTGCCCTGCTTCATTCTGTACTCCACACCAAATCTGCCTGTTCTTCCAGGTATCTCTTGACTTCCTACTTTTTCATTCTAGTCCCCTATGATGAAAAGGACTTCTTTTTTGGGTGTTAGTTCTAAAAAATCTTGTAGTGCTTGCTTCGGCAGCACATATACTATAATTGGAATGATCCAGAGAAGATTAGCATGGCTCCTGTGCAAGGATGACACACAAATTTGTGAAGAATTCCATATTTTTGTGCTGGCGCCGGGCCACCCTGAGCACCATCCCCCAAGAGGCAGTCAATAAACCCGATCAACCCTCAAAAAATATATATATAAATAAATAAAAAGAATAAAAGGTCTTGTAAGTCTTCATAGAACTGTTCAACTTCAGCTTCTTCAGCATTACTGGTTGGGGCATAGACTTGGATTACTGTGATATTGAATGATTTGCCTTGGAAACTAACAGAGATCATTCTGTTGTTTTTGAGATTGTATCCAAGTACTGCATTTTTGGATCCGGGCCACCCTGAGCACCATCCCCCAAGAGGCAGTCAATAAACCCGATCAACCCTCAAAAAATATATATATAAATAAATAAAAAGAATAAAAGGTCTTGTAAGTCTTCATAGAACTGTTCAACTTCAGCTTCTTCAGCATTACTGGTTGGGGCATAGACTTGGATTACTGTGATATTGAATGATTTGCCTTGGAAACTAACAGAGATCATTCTGTTGTTTTTGAGATTGTATCCAAGTACTGCATTTTTGGATTCTTTTGTTGACTATGATGGCTACTCCATTTCTTCTAAAGTATTCTTTCCCAGAGTAGTAGATATAATCGTCATCTGAATTAAATTCACCCATTCCAGTCCATTTTAGTTCACTGATTCCCAAAATGTCTATGTTCACTCTTGCTGTCTCCTTTTTGACCACTTCCAATTTACCTTGATTCACGGCCCTAACATTCCAGGTTCCTATGCAATATTGTTCTTTACAACACTGTTCTTTACTTCCATCACCAGTCACATCCGCAACTGGGCATTGTTTTTGCTTGGGCTCTGTTTCTTCCTTGTTTTTGGAGTTATTTCTCCACTTTTCCCCAGTAGCATATTGGGCACCTATGAACCTGGAGAGTTCATCTTTCAGTGTCATATCTTTTTGCCTTTTCATACTGTTCATTGGGTTCTCATTTGCCATTTCCTTCTCCAGTGGACCACGTTTTGTCAGAAATCCGTCTTGGGTGGCCCTACATGGCATTGTTCATCGTTTCATTGAGTTAGACAAGGCTGTGGTCCATATGATCAGTTTTGTTAGTTTTCTGTGATTGTTTTATTCTATTTGCCCTCTGATGAATAAGCATAGCACTCAGTGCATTAACTTAATTGTCCAACATTCATACCCAGTGCTTGATGCTAACTCATCATGGAAACCAGGACTGTCCTTTCTGTAACCTACCCAGCTCCTACCATCTGTGTGTGCTTCTAACTCTGTGCCCTTTTGTGTGATTCCTAGCATTTAAACCATTCTACTTTTGTGTTCATAGCCTGTCCAACATTTAAAACTCGATTTCAGTGCTGCTTTCTTTTCCCTGACTACTCATCATGATTTCCTGTTACACTTGGAGTCAGACAATGACTACTGATTAAGGACTGTTTACTTACTACAGTTTCTGTATATTTCACTTTAACACTTTAAGAACACTTATTTTTCCATAGTTTTCTTCTTGTAAGACTTATCAATAGACTATCAAAATAGACATCAATAGACTTATCAAAAGACTATTATCAATAGATAATAGACTTTGTGTGAGAAAGTACTTGTCTGCACATCCAGCACAGTGCCTGGAAAGTGGCCTCTGGTCAGTAAGCACTTAGTGCTTGTCCACTGCCTCCCTGAAAGCTTTGGGAATTCTTGAGTGGCTATCATTGAGATTACATGAGTCATAATAATAATAATCTGTTTTATCTTTTGATTTTGGGGGGAATTGTGTGACTGAGATCACTCTGCATTTTCCTTCTCTTTGGTTGAGTTTGATTACACATGAATGTGTGTTTCTCAGAGTAGTCAGTATTGGTTTTATGACAGTGCTTCAATATTGAAGTCTCAAACTTCCCTGGCAGTCCAGTGATTAAGACTCTGTTCTTCCACTGCGGGGGTGCTGGCTCAATCTGTCCCACATGCCATGTGGTGCAGCCAAAAAATTTAAAATATATATATATATTGAGGTCTCAGGGTCTACATTGAAATATCACAAAATCATTGATGATAGAAGGAATGTGTACATAGCTCATGTCCTGTAGTTCTATATAAAGCTTGGGGTTTCTTTAAATATGATCTTTATGTTTTTTTTTTTATTTTAAAGCAGCTAACCAACCAAGTTAAGGTGGTGTTTATATATGTATGTTTCCTTTTCTCTGAGTGGAAGAGCAGTTCAACACTGTGTAACCTTCGTGCTCATAGATGATAAAGGGCAGTGAATTGTGCTTGTCTTGAATACCCTCTTCTGTTGGTTTCAGTACAAATGTAGTATCTGTGCTGGTTTTTATGCAGTAGTCTGAAACTTGGAACAGAAAATAACTGATATGTCTGCAGAAGCAACACACTTAATTTTTGGTAAAGTAATTTGAAAATTTGTGTTACATTTTATCAAGTGATAAAAATTTTAGATAGTATGTTTCTAAGACTTGCCAGGCATAAACTGTATGGTTTTCCTGCCCTTACTTGAACATCTTGCTCAACTATCTTGCTGTTACTTCTAGAAAAGTTAAAAAAAAAAAAAGAAAGAAAAATGTGAAAGAAACAGAAATAAGAACTGGAAGGACATTTTTGGTGCAAATTATATACATCTACCCTAGTACTTTCTACTGTTTCCCTGTCTATTTGCCATGAAATGATGGGACCAGATGCCATGATCTTTGTTTTCTGAATGTTGAGCTTTAAGCCAACTTTTTCACTCTCTTCTTTCACTTTCATCAAGATGCTTTTTAGTTCTTCTTTGCTTTCTGCCATAAGGGTGGTGTCATCTGCATATCTGAGGTTAGTAATATTTCTCCCGGCAATCTTGATTCCAGCTTGTGCTTCATTTAGCCCAGCATTTCTCATGATGTACTTTACATATAAGTTAAAAAAGCAGTGTGACAAATATACATCTTTGACACACTTCTTTCCCTATTTGGAACCAGTCTGTTTTTCCATGTCCAATTCTAACTGTTACTTCCTGACCTGCCTACAGATTTCTCAAGAGGTAGGTCAGGTGGTCTGGTATTCCCATCTTTTTCATAATTTTCCACAGTTTGTGGTGAGCCACACAGTCAAAGGCTTTGGCATAGTCAATAAAACAGAAATAGGTGTTTTTCTGGAACTCTTGCTTTTTTGATAATCCAATGGATGTTGGCAATTTGACCTCTGATTCCTCTGCCTTTTCTAAAACCAGATGAGGAAATGGTGAAAACAGTGACAGACTATTTTGGGGGGGGTGGCTCCAAAATCACTGCAGATGGTGACTGCAGCCATGAAATTAAAAGGCACTTACTCCTTGGAAGAAAAGTTATGATCAACCTAGAAGGCATATTAAAAAGCTGAGACATTACCTTGCCAACAAAGGTCCATCTAGTCAAGGCTATGGTTTTTCCAGTAATCATGTATGGATGTGAGAGTTGGACTATGAAGAAAGCTAAGCGAAGAAGAATTGATGCTTTTGAACTGTGGTGTTGGAGAAGACTCTAAAGAGTCCCCTGTACTAGAAGGGACAGTCCATCCTAAAGGATATCAGTTCTGAATATTCATTGAAAGGACTGATGTTGAAGCTGTATCTCCAAAACTTTGGCCACTTGATGAGAAGAGCTGACTCTTTTGAAAAGACCCTGATGCTGGGAAAGATTGAAGGTGGGAGGATAAAGGGACAACAGAGGTTGAGATGGTTGGATGGCATCACTGGCTCAATGGACATGAGTTTGAGTAAACTGCAGGAGTTGGTGATGGACAAGGAGGCCTGGTGTGCTGCAGTCCATGGAGTCCCAAAGAGTCGGACACGACTGAGTGACTGAACTGAACTGCACCGTAGTACTTAGGGCTTCCCTGGTGGCTCAGGAAGTAAAAAAAATCTGCCTGCAAAGCAGGAGACCTGGGTTCAATCCCTGGATTGGGAAGATAACCTGGAGAAAGGAAGGGAAACCCTCTCCAGTAATCTTGGCTAGAAAATTCCATGGGCTGAGAAGCCTGGCAGTGTAACATTCATGGGGTTGCAAAGAGCTGGACACAACTGAGTGACTAACACTTTTAGCATACTCATCAAATTGCTTTTATATGTGATTTTTTTTTTTGAAAGCAGGAATTTTGCTTTATTTCACTTCTGAACCTAGCACAATGCATGGCTCATAGGTGCTCAATAAATGGCTGCTGAATTTATGTTTATGGAGTAGGCTAATATATTTGTTGTTGTTTGGTTGCTAAGTCACGTTTGACTGTTGCAACTGCCTTGACCGTAGCCCACTAGGCTCCTCTGTCCTTGGGATCTCTGAGGCAAAAATGCTGGAATGAGTTGCCATTTTCTTCTTCAGAGGATCTTCCTGACCCAGGGATTGAACCTGAGTCTCCTATATTGGCAAGTGGATTCTTTACCACTAAGCCACTAGGGAAGCTTGGGCTAATATATCATGAAAATTTAATAATTTAGACTGAAAAAGTGAATTCTTAGTTTAACTCACCACAGATTATATATTTATAGATTTATAAATAGCAATAAAAATGTTTATTGTCTACTGAATTCTTGAGTGACATCCAGTGCAGGTGACCAGAATACTGACACGCTGTGTACATAATGAGTATGGGTTTGACCTCATGGTGGGAATTATAAATAAGTCTGGTTTGGATTTCAGTTATTGTGGAAACACTTAAGGCTTATAAATGTGAATCATGTCCATTTCTTTTCTTGTTTTAAAATGTTATTAATATTTTCCTAGAGGTAATATTCTGCCTATCTTGCCACTTCTTTACACCTAGATAATAATACTTGTTGAATGTTAAAAGTGCCCTGATGGATCACCAGAAAACTTTCTAAGTATGAGATATGCAGAAACTGGCAATTTCTAAATCACAGGAAACCATAAGAGGGAAAGCTATTGATTAGAAAGTATGCGAAGTTAAGCTATAGGTCATTGTGTTTCACTCCTTCCTTCACATACTCCTTCCACTTAAGGAAAAACAGAAAAGCTTTTCCCTTAATTGTGCTTACTCTCTCAAAAGATGTATGTGTCACTTACCAATGCCTGCATGGATACCATATTCCATACTCTATCAAGTCCTCATCTTCAGGATGAAATGTCTCCCCCTTGCTTGGCATATTAAGATGCCTTTGGGGAAGAGTTTATGGAAAACTTTATTCATATAAAAACAGGCTTGGGAAATAAGTCTAGATTAAATTCTGTCTCCACTTCTTAGTCCTTAAGGCAGGAATTGCTCCTTTGGCCTCCATCTATAATCCCCTTCTTCCTAGTAGCTTTCTGGTGGCCATTTGACACAATTCTGGCAAGTGATAAGCAAAAACCTCTGGGTGGGGCCTCTGGGGAAGCTGGGAGATTCAGTGAGTAGACCCTTCTGTCTTTTCCCGCTTCACTCTTTCTTGCTTCTTTCTGCCTAAAGTCCTCTGATGCCTGAAAGTGCAGAAGCTACCATGTAACTAAGAGGCAGTAGTCACACAGTGGTGCATGTTGGGGCAGAAGGAAGAAGAGCCTTCCTGTATCCTTGTCCACATTGTTGTTTTGTTGTGGTTTAGTTGCCAGGTAGTGTCTGACTCTTTGCAACCCCATGGCTTGGTAGCTTAAAGCACACCAGATTGTCCACCTCCAACCCTCTTGTTTTTTTTTTGTTGTTGTTTATTTTTAATAACAATGACAATTTCTTGTTTAAGCCACTGAAAGTGATTGTTATATTCCAGTTGAACATAATTCTAACTCAGTCCTCAGTTTCCTCATTTATAACTTGGGGATATTAAAACTGCCTACTTCATACTGTTGATATGTGAATGAAATGAATTAAGTGAGAGGCACAGCAAAGTGCCTGGCTCAGAGTAAACACTAAATAAGGTTTAGATGACATCATTATTCCAACCTGAATATTTTCTTTATTATATTTGTGTTAGAAATTTATGTTACAAAATAGATCATATGCAATTTGGTGCAGCTTTATCATAATCTTGTCTTCTTTTCTGAAGATTGCTTTTAGCATTTTTAAGAACAGTTTTGTTGAGGTATTACTGACTACAGTGAACTGTACATATTTACAATTACCAATATGATAAATTTGGATGTATGTATTACCTGTGAAACCAGGTTGTTGATATTTCTTCTGGCAATCTTGATTCCAACTTGTGATTCCTCTTGCCTGGCATTCCACATGAAGTACTCTGTGTATAAGTTAAATAAGGAGAAAGTGAAAGTCACTCAGTCATATCCGACTCTTTGCAACCCCATGGACTACAGTCCATGGAATTTTCTAGGTGAGACTACTGGAGTGGGTAGCCTTTCCCTTATCCAGGGGATCTTCCCAACCCAGGGATTGAACCCAGGTCTTCTGTGGGTCCCCTGCATTGCTGGTGGATTCCCTACCATCTGAGCCACAAGGGAAGCTCAAGAATACTGGAGTGGGTAGCCTGTCCCTTCTCCAGAGGCTCTTCCTGACCCAGGAATTGAACTGGGGTCTCCTGCATTGCAGGTGGATTCTTTACCAACTGAGCTACCAGGGAAGCCCTTTAAATAAGGAGGGTGACAATATTCAACCTTGTTACACTCCTTTCCCAATTTTGAGCCAGTTAGAGTGTAAACTAATTCTGTTTGGAGAACTTTGAAAAAGTTTAGACCTCACTATAATCAAGGTAATGAATATATCCATCATCCACAAAGACTTCGTCACATACCTTTGTAATCCTTTCATTCCTTGACTTCCCACCTCTCTCCTCTCTGGATGACTACTTGTATGCTTTCTGTCACTATAGATTATTTTTCAGTTTTTAGAGTTTTATATAAATGGAGCCATACAGTATTTCCTTTTTTTTTTTTTTTTTTTGAGAGGGATGATTCCAGCCTCTTCCACTCAACTCAAAGTAATTATTTAGAGATTCATCCATGGTTTTGCATGTTCAACAGTTTCTTTTTATTGTTGAAATAGCATTCTATGCTATGAATACATAGACATTTGTTTTTGTCTATTGATGAGGAACTTTGAGTATTTTTAATTATTTTAAATTAAAACATTAAATATCTCTCTCCTGAAACACTTTGTTTATAACTCTAAAGGAACATTCTCATAATGTGTTAAACTAGGTTGTTTTCATACATCCTCCATTAGACTATTCTTGTCCTTCAAGATAGGGGAACTGTGTATTTTTTGTCCTTGCTATCCCAGCCCCTAGCATAGCAGTATAGTTTCAAATTGGTGCTTCATGTAAACAGCCCTCTTAGCTGAAGCCCAGACTTTCTCTTCCTCCTGTATTGTCATCATTATCACCATTTACTCATTCAGAAAGAAAGTTGAGAGAGGTTTTTTTGCTGCTTTTGGAAAATATACTTTGCCTATGTATAATTCACACACAATAAAAGTCACCATTTCTTTTAATTAAAAAAAATTATACAATTTCTAAAGGTTATACTCCATTTACAGCTATTACAAAATATTGGCTATATTCCCCATGTTGTGCAATACATCTTTGTAGCCTGTCTTACAGAGAAGGCAATGGCATCCCACTCCAGGACTCTTGCCTAGAATATCCCATGGACCCGGGGCCTGGTGGGCTGCAGTCCATAGGGTCACTGAGAGTCAGACACAACCGAGCAACTTCACTTTCACCTTTCACTTTCATGCATTGGAGAAGGAAATGGCAACCCACTCCAGTGTTCTTGCCTGGAGAATCCTAGGGAGGGAGAGCCTGGTGGGCTGCCATCTATGGGGTTGCAGAGAGTCAGACATGACTAAAGCGACTTAGCAGCAGCAGCCTGTCTTACACACAATTGATTGTACCTCCCATTCACAGACCCCTAAGCTACAAACCACTAGTTTGTTCTCTAGATCTGTGAGTCTGCTTCTTTTACATTCACTAGTTTGTTGTATTTTTTAGATTCCACATATAAGTGATACCAGGTAGTTTTTGTTTTTCTCTAACTTATTTCACTTAGCATCATGTCCTCCAAGTTCACCCATGTGTGTAGTCATTCAGTTGTGTCTGACTCTTTGTGACCCCATGGACTGCAGCCCACCAGGCTCCTCTGTTCATGGGGATTCTTAAGGCAAGAATACTGGAGTGGGGTGCCATGCCCTCCTCCAGGGGATCTTCCCAATGCAGGGGCTGAACCCTGGTCTCCTGTACTGCAGGTGGATTCTTTATTGACTGAGCCTACAGGGACAAGTTCACCTGCATTGCTCCAAATGCCAAAATATTATTCTTTTTTTTTTTTTTTTTACTTAGTAGTATTCCATTGTGTATAGTTGTTAAGTTGTGATTGACTCTTTTGCCACTCCATGGGCTGTAGCCCACCAGGCTCCTCTGCCCATGGAATTCTCCAGGCAAGAATATTGGAGTGGGTTGCCATTTCCTTCTCCAGGGATCTTCCTGATGCAGGGACTGAACCTGCATCTCCTGCATTGGCAGGTGGTTTCTTTACCACTGAACCACACACACACACACACATACACACACATGTGTGTATGTAGATATGTGTGATATATCTATGTATATGTGTATATTAATGTGATATATATATATAAGCTTCTTTATCCATTCATCTTTTGATGAACACTTAGGTTGCTTCCTAAGTGTCCATCAAACAAATAATGTTGCTGTGAACATTGGGAGGCATGTATCATTTCAAATTATTGTTTTTTTTTTTTCAAGCATATACCCAGGAGTGGAGTTGGTAGATCATACGGTAGTTCTGTTTTTAATTTTTGAGACCCTCCACACTGTTTTCCACAGTGACTGCACCAATTTACATTTTCATCATTAGTATGTGAAAGTTCCCTTTTCTCTACATCCTTACCAATATGTGTTATTTGTGTTCTTTTTGATGATAACCATTCTGACAGGTGTGAGGTGATAGCTCACTGTGATTTTCATTTGCATTTCCCTGTTGATTAGTGATGCTGAGCATTTTTTCATGTGTCTGTTCGCCATCAGCTTTCCTCTTTGGAAAAATATTTATTCAATTCTTCTACCTCCTTTTTAATTTTTTGCTTTGTGGCATGGCTTGCAGGATCTTAGTTCCATGACCAGGGACTGAACCCAGACCCTGGTAATGAAAGTGCTGAGTCCTAACCACCCTACTGCCAGGGAATTCCTTCCCCATTAAAAAAAAATTTTTTTTAATGTTGTATCATATGAACTGTTTATATATGTTGAATATTAATCCCTATCAGTCATATAATTTACAAATATTTTCTCCCATTTAGTAGATTGTCTTTTTGTTTTGGTGGTTTCCTTTGCTGTGCAAAAGCTTTTGTTTACTTAGGTCCCATTTGTTTATTATTTGCTTTTATTTCCTTTAGGAGATGGATCCAAAAATATTGCTGTATTTATGTCAAAGAGTGTTCTGCTTATTTTTTCCTCTAGGAGTTTTATACTACAAAGCTATAGTAATTAAAGCAATACAGTACTTGCATAAAAACAGATAGATCAAAGGGACAATATAGAGAGCTCAGGTATAAACCCACACTTATGGTCAATTAATCTATGACCTCAGAGGCAAGAATATACAATGGGGAGAAGACAGTCATTTCAATAAGTGGTGCTGGGAAAACTGGATAGCTACCTGTAAAATAATGAAATTAGAACATTCTTTAGCACCATATTCCAAAATTTATTGTTCAGTCGCTCAGCTGTGTCTGACTCTTTGTGACTCTATGGACTGCAGCATGCCAAGCTTCTCTGTTCCTCACCATCTCCTGGAGCTTGCTCAAACTCATGTCCATTGAGTTGGTGATGCCATTCACCCATCTCATCCTCTGTTGTCCCCTTCTCTTGCCTCAGTCTTTCCCAGCATCAGGGTCTTCTCTAATGAGTTGGCTCTTTGCATTAGGCCAAAGTATTGGAGCTTTAGCTTCAGCGTCAGTCCTTTCAATGAATATTCAGGACTGATTTCCTTTAGGATTGACTGGCTTGATCTTCCAGTTCAAGGGACTGTCAAGAGTCTTTTCCAACACCACACTTCAAAAGCATCAATTCTTCTGCCCTCACCCTTCTTTATGGTCAACTCTCATGACTACTGGAAAAACCATAGTTTTGACTAGACAGACCTTTGTTGGCAAAATAAGTTGGCTTTTTAGCATGCTGTCTAGGTTGGTCATAACTTTTCTTCCAAGGAGCATGCGTCTTTTAATTTCATGGCTGCCGTCACCATCTGCAGTGATTTCTTGGAGTCCAAGAAAATAAATTCAAAAATAAAGACCTAAATAAAAAACCTAATATAGGACCAGAGACTATAAAACACACATTCTAAGTGGACAGATCAATGACTTTGAAACTTGTATTGTGCATAAAACCAATTAAGATATAGAACATTTTAAATCTTTCCCCAAAGTTCACTCTTACACCTTGGCAGTTTCATAATGTCAGTCTCTTGCAGCCCTCTGTCACAGGCAGTTACTGGTCTGTCTGATTTCTATCAATATAAAATGGCTTTGCCTCACTTGAATATTCATGCAAATCAAATTACTCAGTATGTACTCTTTATTTCCAGTTTCTTTCAATCTTCATAATATCTGTGAGGTTCATTTTTATATTACATTGATTTCTTTTTAATTAAGGGTATTTAATCCATTTACATTTAGTATTATCTTTGAAATATTTGGATTTCAGTGTACTATCTTTTTTTTCATTCCATTTTTTTAACCTCTACTTTTTCCTCTGTTACTCATTCCTTGACTACTTTTAATTGATTTGAATTGTTCTTTTGCATGTGTGTTTCATTTTATTTCCTCTATTGATATCTTAGCTCTACCTTTTATAATTTTTGGTGATTTTCTAAGGCTTACAATATATATATCCTAACATAGCATAGTCTCTGTGTTAATAAAAGTGCTATTCGACCTTTTTGTGTTTCCTAAATCCTTTACATACATCACATTTCTCATTTCACAAATATAATAATGTTAATCAGAATTATTCCATTTACACCCTTTCCTAAATTCACTTTTTTATTTAAAATCACTCAAATGACTCCCCTCCCCCCCCCCTTTTTTTTTTCTGGTACTAAGTTACCTCCTAGAAATTAAAAGTCACTTGCTCCTTGGAAGAAAATTATGACCAACCTAGACAGCATATTAAAAAGCAGAAACATTACTTTGCCAACAAAGGTCCATCTAGTCAATGCTATGGTTTTTCCAGTAATCTTGTATGGATGTGAGATTTGGACTATAAAGAAAGCTGAGTGCCAAAGAACTGATGCTTTTGAACTGTGGTGTTGGAGAAGACTTTTGAGAGTCCCTTGGACAAGGAGATCCAACCAGTCCATCCTAAAGGAAAT
Source organism: Madoqua kirkii (assembly GCA_006408675.1). Classification (NCBI taxonomy): domain Eukaryota; kingdom Metazoa; phylum Chordata; class Mammalia; order Artiodactyla; family Bovidae; genus Madoqua; species Madoqua kirkii. Next base: position 415 of record SJYC01024204.1, on the reverse strand, counting down.
CAACCCTGAATATTCATTGAAAGGACTGATGTGGAAGCTGAAACTCCAATATTTTGGCCACCTAATGAAAAGAACATACTCATTTGAAAAGACTCTGATGCTGGGAAAGATTGAAGGAGGGAGGAGAAGGAGACAACAAAGGATAAGATGGTTGAATGGCATCACCAACTCAATGGACATGAGTTTGAGTAAGCTCTGGGAGTTGGTGATGGACATGGAAGCCTGGCATGCTACAGTCCATGGGGTGACAAATAGTCAGAAAGGATTGAGTGATTGAACTTACTGAAGTTACCTCCTAACATGACTTATCAAGTTTATTATGTTTTGAATCTTGTCCATATGTCTAAATTAATCTACTACTGCTTCAGCTCCAGGGATACTGATTTTCTTAGCGTACTTCAAATACATCTGGCTG
>SJYC01024203.1:0-21093 GCA_006408675.1 Madoqua kirkii | reverse complement strand
CAGCAAATTTGGAAAACTCAACAATGGCCACAGTACTGGAAAAGGTCAGTTTTCATTCCAATCCCAAAGAAAGGCAATGCCAAAGAATGCTCAAACTACTACACAACTGCACCCATCTCACACACTAGCAAAGTAATGCTCAAAATTCTCCAAGCCAGGCTTCAGTAATACATGAACTGTGAACTTCCAGATGTTCAAGCTGAATTTAGAAAAGGCAGAGGAAGCAGAGATCAAATTGTCACATCTGTTGAATAATTGAAAAAGCAAGAGCATTCCAGAAAATCACCTACTTCTGCTTTATTGACTATGCCAAAGCCTTTCATTGTGTGAATCAGAGCAAACTGTGGAAAATTCTGAAATAGATGGGAATACCAGACCATCTGACCTGCCTCTTGAGAAATCTGTATGCAGGTCAGGAAGAAGCAGTTAGAACTGGACATGAAACAACAGACTGGTTCCAAACAGGAAAAGGAGTACGTCAAGGCTGTATATTGTCACCCTGCTTATTTAACTTATATGCAGAGTACATCATGAGAAGCACTGGGTTGGAAGAAGCACAAGCTGGAGTCAAGATTGCCAGGAGAAATATCAATAATCTCAGGTATGCAGATGACACCACCCTTATGGCAGAAAGCAAAGAAGAATGAAAGATCCTCTTGATGAAAGTGAAAGAGGAGAGTGAAAAAGTTGGCTTAACATTCAGCATTCAGAAAACTAAGATCATGGCATCTGGTCCCATCACTTCATGGCAAATAGGTGGGGAAACAATGGAAACAGTGAGAGACTTTATTTTGGGGGCCTCTAAAATCACTGCAGATGGTGCTAGCAGCCATGAAATTAAAAGATGATTGTTCTTTGGAAGAAATGCTATGATCAACCGAGACAACATATTAAAAAGCAGAGACATTCATTACTTTGCCAACAGAGTTCTGTCTAGTCAAAACTATGGTTTTTTCAGTAGTCATGTATGGATGTGAGAGTTGGACTATAAAGAAGGCTGAGTGCTGAAGAATGATGCTTTTGACTATGGTGTTGGAGAAGACTCTTGAGAGTCCCTTGGACAGCAAGGAGATCCAACCAGTCAATCCTAAAGGAAATCAGTCCTAAATATGCATTGGAAGGACTCATCCTGAAGCTGAAACTCCAGTACTTTGGCCACCTGATGTGAACTGACTCATTTGAGATAATTCTGATGCTGGGAAAGATTGAAGGCAGGAGGAGAAGGGGACAACAGAGGATGAGATAGTTGGGTGGCATCACTGACTCAATGGACATGAGTTTGAGTAGACTCCAGGAGTTGGTGATGGACAGGGAGGCCTGGCGTGATGCGTCCATGGAGTCGCAAAGAATCAGGCATTACTGAGAGACTGAACTGAACTAAACTTAGGGACCCAGGCTCTTTCCAGCTAATGGCTCAGCCGTACCCTAGCCCTCCAGAATATTTTTTTAGATCCTTTGCCTCTGGCCATTTGATGAATGAAGAGAGAATGGGACCATCTTGTGCAAAGTTTTAAAGAACAGACCTAGAAATTGTCTGCTTCACCTCCTCCCACATGTCATTGCTCAGAAGGCCTTCATATAAATTGTCATTGCTTTCAGACCCTGAGAAAGAGAGGCATCTGCCCTGGATATGACTTTTCTGACAGATCCTCTCAGTATTTCTTCTGGCTGTACCACTCTCTACAGAAAATGAGACTTCAAGGCCAAGGTCCATATTCTATGGAAAAACACATCCTTGTAATTTCCAGGAGTGGCTTGGTGCTTTTCCCTTGGTTCATCTTCCCAAAGGTTGATGGGACCTCCTATGCTATATTCTTAGGTCTCAGGGATACCCAAGGGCTGGCCCTTTGTGACAAAGCTTGTGTGATCAGACCAGGTGCTTGTGGTGCCCGTCATGGTGAAGGATGGAGTCCAGGTGGACCAGAAAAGAGGAGTGCATGGTAGAGGTGTGGGTGCCCGGCACAAGTTTCCTCATGCTGCTGTGTTCTAGCATAGAACTCCTAGGAGTTCACGAATCCTAAATTCAAACCTGGTGGTTCATATGGTTATGAATGTATTTGATAATGTCGGAAGCTAGAATATATTTTATTTAGCAGGTTGTCAGCTTAGTTTATAATCATTAAGCACTGAGATGAGTTGTTGTGGGATCCCGCCTATACTCTTGCCCGGGGCTCTGAGAATATTAGGGATGCTTCTTGTGTGGGCTCCTGCAGTCTCTGACAAAGCACAGCCAGTGGAATTTTATGCTCCACCCTACGTGCTTCTAAATGGAATGAAAAATTTAAAATAGCTCACTCCTGCAAGACAAAAATCAAAGTTGAATTGCTGCATTTCACCAAGCCTTATTCAGTGGATTATTTCTACTTCTCTTGCTCAAAGTGCTAATAAACTCTAAAAAGCAACTAATAAACACTTTGCTTCCATTTAATAATAGCTACCTTGAAAAAAATGCTGTGGGCTGGACACCATGCTAACAAATTACATGCGTTATCCCATTTAATTCTAACATCTGCGTTAAGTATTATCCCTGTTTGACAGAATGGGGAACATAAAATGAGGGGGGAAGCAGCAGATTGGGAATTTAAATTCAAGTTGAATTTTATCAAAAGTTGCATTCTTTCCATCAATGGTACACTATTGTGTTAGACTGGAATGGATATTAGACATGAGAAAGTCCAGTGCTTTTTTTCTCTTTTCTCATTCCTGAATAATCTGTTTCACAGTCCAGCCACATAGTTGATCTGTCTGCACGTACACTTTCTCCACTGACAAGTTCCTTTGTGTATTAATAAACTAAGAACATTAGCATACTGAAGCAATAATTTTAAACTTATAAATTGTGATGCATTTATGTGTTTTTAGAGTAGGGAAAACATTGCAGCAAGGAACTAGGACTTGTATATATATCCTTGTCTATCCTTTTTGTTCCTTATTGTTGCTCCTGTCCAACTCTTTTGTTTCCCCATGGACTGGAGCCCACCAGGCTCCTCTGCCCTTTGGATTTCCCAGGCAAGAATACTGGAGTAGCTTGCCATTTCCCAAGCCAGGGATCAGACCTGCATCTTCTGCACTGCAGGTGGACTCTTTACCACTGAGCCACTTGAGAAGCCCCCATCTTATTAATATTTGTAGTATATGCTAAACACTTGAATATTCCAATATAGTACTCCACATGCATAAATTATTACTTTGGGAAAATAACTTCATTTAAAATGTAAAGATCCAAATTTATTGAGTTGTCTTCATGTTTATTTTGTTTTTCTGTTGGTTATTCAAATAGAGGGATTAAGGAGACACTTGAACAGAACATGGAGATTTTTTTTCTCACTTTTGGCTTAAATCCAGTTCTCCCTGGAGGGATATGTTTGTGTGTGGGGGGTGGAGGGGTGGATGGAGGGTGTTACTATAAGTGGCACAATCCTCTAATTTATTATCCGAACTGAGACACTTTTGAGAATGAAATGATGCCATTTATAATTATGCATAAAGTAAAACAATCCCAGGAAACTGGATCCATGTTCACTTTAGCTATAAATAAAAACAAAAACAAAAAGCACACATATTTATGCCAGATGCAAAAGGGTAAAAGAGAGGGACAGATATAGATTAGTAGTTACCAGAGGCTGAGAGTGAGGTGAAGGTTTGACAAGAAAGGCACAAGGGGAATTTTTGGAGGTGATGGTATTGCTCTATACCTTGATTATGGTGAGAGCTACGTGGCTGTGAACATTTGTCATAGAAACTGTGCACCAGAAGTGTAAATTTTACTCTATGTAAATTATATCTTAATTTTTTTTTTAATCACTGTTAACAGATCCTATGACTAGAATGTCAGAAATCTGATAAAAGGAACATACACCTTTTCAGGAAGAAACCAAACAAAATGAAACATCAGAGCCCTTTCATTACAAAGTGTAAGAGTCAACACCACTCTGGAATCACGCTAAAGGAGTAAAATCTGTAAAAAAGGAATTTTCTTCTCCCGTTGCCATAAAACATATGGCAGCTTGGGGACATCATGGATAGCAGAATTGTCTGTCTGTTTGGTGGAAGGCAGAAAGCAAATGCTAGTAAGATATGATTGAGGCATCTGACTCGGGGTGAACCCTAGCAGGTGGCTGTGGTAAAACCCAGGAATAACTATTTGGGAGGGATGCTCAATGAACTAACTACTCTGATAATGCATTCTGTGCCTGAGAATATTTGAGATATCTCCTTGAGTAACAGCATGAATATTCAGGGGAAGACTGTTTTCACACACTACTAAGTAAGAAGAAGAGGTGCTTAAAAATGGACTCCTCATAGTAACACATCTACCTTCATGACCACAGGTTGGTGAGGTCAGCAAAGCTTGAGTTATCTAAGCTTAAAGCACATTCGTTCAGGGCATTGCAATTGTAAGACATCTTCTTAATGATGCATTATCATTTTCATATTGACAATATCATTACTATTCAATTTAAATAACAGTAAGCTCCCCAGATCCTTCAAAGATGCTTGTGTATAATTAGCATTAGTTCAATTGTGACCCACAATTATTTTACCTTATATCTTGTCCTATTTTTTCACTTCAAAAGAACTATGTCATTCATTTTCCCAGGGTACCATGAAATCTCTAAGGCCCATTACAGCTTTAAAACTCAAGGATTCTACAGCTAAATTTGTATTTAAAAGGCCAGACCAACTTGCTGCCATTATTGATGTTATTGGAAGGCAGGATACATAATTTTCAACTTCTAGCCCTCCCCCTCACTAAGGGAACTTTAGCACCATTTCCACAAGTGCTAAAGAAAGAGGAAATTCGAAGGACTCCCTTATAGGTATAGAGATACTACAGAGATAAATTGTAGAGAGAAACAAGAAATCCATTTTAAGCTTTTAGACTAGCATTGAGTACACAGTAAGCAATCAACTGGTGTCAACTGTAACAGAGACTCAATATTAAATTCTGCCTTGCCATTTGGAACCAGGAGGACCTCAAATGACTCCACCACCTGCTCCCCCCACTCTAACTCTACTCCCATGAGAAGGTCCTCTAGGGAACAACTCTATGTCATGAAGAGAAGGCAGAGTGCCAACTTATCCCTGAGTGGCATGCTTTAACTTTCTGCCATGCCATAGAATTATTCAAACAATCCAATCACATCCTCTTGTGTGACTCAGGGCCACCTCGTCCTCCTATTACTATGAAGCCTGCCTCCCCGGTGCTGCTAGCTTACTCTATTCCCAGGTGCAGCTCCCTGGGGGTGGCCCAACACGTCCTCCTGCCCTGGGTTGTGAGTGTAGGTGGCTATTACACTGCCGTCTATCTGATCTCATCTTTTCAGCTTCAGGTGCTGGGTGTGGTCTTCCCTAGAAGAGGGTCAAGAAAGGCTACTGAGCAAGCTATTGCTAAAAATGACTAATGTGGCAACCCTGGCAGTACCTGGTGATATAAATGTCACTCTCCACGGGAATACTCTAAATCCTTAATGGAGACAGAAGTAACCACACAGAGTGCAGCAAGAGAACGGCAGTATATTTCTGGGGGACTTATGCTTCAGAACGCCACGATGCAGGGCTCTGATTTTCACCCAAGAGAGGAACAGAATATTGTAGATTACACAGAACCGGCAATAGCAAAGGAACAAATGAACAGATTCATTGCAGAATTTGTTAGTCATCTCCAAAGGCTGTTTGGGGGATGGGGAGAGCCTGGCATAACACTGCAGTCCCTCCCTAAATCTTGAGGACTTAGGAAATGTATGAAGATTTTGGAGAATATATATAACTTATTCAGGGATTTTTGCACACCCACTACTTAAACTGAGCAGAATGGATACTGAAATGAAAATAGCTAGAGAAGTTTGGAGAGGTAGGTGGGGGAGATGGTTACACCCCCAGTGACTGTATACACAATCCAAATGTCCCCGGGGTACATCAGCTATGGGTGTTTAGTGGCATCATATAGCCACATGTGTAAATCACATTACATTAATGTGGCCGCTTTTGATTAGCTCAAGTCTACAAAATTCCCAGTGAAGTAGCTTAAAGATTCTCAGCGGTTATTTTACATGATTTTATTCTTCTCTGGTCTTTTCATGACTTTCCTTGGCCATTTAATATCTTAGTACTGCCATTGCTATTTCTGTCACCTTTTACCTCACTCATGTACATTTCAAGGCTATTAACTCTTGACATTTCCAGCTCTTAATCGTATGGTGCTAAAATAGCCTTACATTCACTGCATCTTCCTCTGGTGAAATCATGCCAACTTCCACAGAAAAAGAAGGGTTTTAAAAAATTCCTTGTCCTGACTTTTTGCTTGTGCCCATCCTGCAAACAACTTCAGCTTCTCTTTGAGCCCCCTCTGCCTCAGGTCCAGGTATTGGCCTGCTCTGACCTTCACTGTTTCTCCTTTCTAGGAAAGACCCAACAGTCACTTTCTTCTCATGTTGACAAATGTGTCCTACGTAAATCTCATTCTAAATGTTTATTGATTCTTTTTACTAGATGTGTTTGAAATTTTGTGTATGAAATTTCACATGTTTGAAATTTCAATTGATCTCAGTTCAAGATTCCTAATACATAAGATCCAGAGGCAAGGGTAAGCAGAAAATTCTGCAACCCATGTGTTTCAAATAGTTATTCACTCATTCATTCACTCATTCATCTGAGAAATGATATATTCCCTGCCATATCAATAAACAAGGATGTCATAGTCACCAGCAATTGTAGCCCTACAGTGTGAGCTGGTGATCCCTAAGGGCGCTCAGGAAGGAGAATGCCTGTGATCTTGCAGCCATCAAATTCCTGCTACTTTTTTTAGTGAGCTCCAAGGAAGCTTAGGATGTTAGAAACACAGGATATCAGCCCTGGGTAGGTGAGGTGCATATGAAAGGAATGATTTCCGTGAGCCCAGACTCTTGCATCTTCCCTAACTCCTTAACTTGGGGTATCTAGTTTTCTTTAATTAGCAATACTCTTTTGATGTTCAGACTACCTGCCCTTTGTTGCAACATTTCTATATAACCTGGCTCCTCTCCTCACTTCCTGGGAGCAGTTTTATCAGGGTTACTTGAAATGCTGTATCCCGGGCCTTAAGTCCTAAAAATTCCCACAGGATAAAACATAACCCTCAACTTTTAGGTTGTGAATATTTTTTACATCAGCATGAGAGGGTAACAGGCAGGAAGGCCGGGGTCTCCAAAAGGAGGAAATAGCCTGCAAGTGTCAGACATTTTCTCTCTCTTAAGTGGCAGGAGGAAACAAACTAGAGATATTTTCTCCTTCTCTATACAAATTTAAAAAGAGGTTTCTCTCAAAATTCTTTGTTGCTATAATGACACCTAGTTTCACTTGAAGTTAACCGTTGCCTTTTTCTTATGGAAATGTTTATCTTAAGCTATGCTAATGTACTATGCATTTACCCCAAACTCTGTCTTCAAGTTTGTTCTGCCTTTTGGGCCCAGAACCTACTTGATAAACCAGTATGTCACACTCCGATAATGTTCCTCTAAGCTATGTAAATGAAACTATTTATACGGTGATCTGCCCTTCCTCAATATTCAAGTTAATCATTTTATGGCCCAAGATAAACCATTTAGAGCTAAGGTTATCCCAAAATACATCTTATGGGTGAGGAGCCTGGTGTCATTCTAAGTTTTGAGACATTCCTTTCTTTCATTAACAGACTGCTGGTGACTATATAACATCCAGCTGAAGACTAGCAGGCGGGTACTCTTTCTACCCCCTTCTGATGTCTATGTCAGAAGATTTCTCTATCTCCTTTATACTTTAATAAAACTTTACTACACAAAAGCTCTGAGCGATCAAGCCTCGTCTCTGGCCCGGATTGAATTCTTCTCCTCCGGGGGCCAAGAATCTCGGCTTCATGATTCAACAACAACCTTTCAAGCACATCCATTCATTCATCTTATTAGTAAACATATATTAAGCCCAACCTAGATAGTATATTCAAAAGCAGAGACATTACTTTGCCGACTAAAGTCCGTCTAGTCAAGGCTATGGTTTTTCCAGTGGTCATGTATGGATGTGAGAGTTGGACTGTGAAGAAGGCTGAGCGCCGAAGAATTGATGCTTTTGAAGTGTGGTGTTGGAGAAGACTCTTGAGAGTCCCTTGGACTGCAAGGAGATCCAACCAGTCCATTCTGAAGGAGATCAGCCCTGGGATTTCTTTGGAAGGAATGATGCTAAAGCTGAAACTCCAGTACTTAGGCCACCTCATGAAAAGAGTTGACTCATTGGAAAAGACTCTGATGCTGGGAGGGATTGGGGGCAGGAGGCGAAGGGGACGACAGAGGATGAGATGGCTGGATGGCATCATGGACTCAATGAACGCGAGTCTGAGTGAACTCCGGGAGATGGTGATGGACAGGGAGGCCTGGCGTGCTGCAATTCATGGGGTTGTGAAGAGTCGGACACGACTGAGCGACTGAACAGGACTGAACTGAAGCACTTTCTTTGTAAGAAGCACTTTGTTAGGCACTGGAACATAGTGGTAAACAAATGTATTTAATATTTGGGCTGAAGGTTAAGTCACGTCAATCGTGTCAGACTGTTTGCGACCCTGTGGACTGTTGCCCCCCAGGCTCTTCTTTCCATGAGATTCTCCAGGAAAGACTGCTGCAGTGGGTTGCCATGCCCTCCTCCAGAGGATCTTCCCAACCCAGGGATCAAACCTGAGTCTCCAGCAGCTCCTGCACTGCAGGAAGATTCTTTACTGCTGAGCCACCAGGGAAGCCACACTTGATACTTACTTGTATGCAATTTAGAATCTAAAGCAGTGATTCTGTGAATTGCTGCATCAGGACTAAGTAAAACATTTCTCAAAAGTACAGAACCCTGGACCCACACACGTCTTACTGAATTAAAATCTGTCTGGTAGAGGAAGGACATGATGTGAGAAGCTGGATTACCTTATTGAAGAGAGAAGGCCAATTGGAAAATACCAAAATAAGAAAAGTGTTGACTTTAAAAGTATTTACAACCTAAAAGTTGAGAGTTACAAGCCTTATTCAGCAGGAAATTTAAGACTTCGAGCCCAGGAGACAGCATCTCAAGTAATCCTGAGAAAACTACTCTGAAGAGACAAAGCAAGGGAACCAGGTGATATAGAAGTTTTGCAACAAAGGACAGGTCGTTTGAACATCAAAAGAGTTTTGTTAAAGAAAACCAGATATCCCAACTTAAGGAATTTAGCACTTTTCTATGAATGGGAAGATCCAGGAGTTTGGGCTCAGTGAAATCCTTCTTTTGATATGTTCTCTTATTGAAGAGAGAAGGCCAATTGGAAAATACCAAAATAAGAAAAGTGTTGACTTTAAAAGTATTTACAACCTAAAAGTTGAGAGTTACAAGCCTTATTCAGCAGGAAATTTAAGACTTCGAGCCCAGGAGACAGCATCTCAAGTAATCCTGAGAAAACTACTCTGAAGAGACAAAGCAAGGGAACCAGGTGATATAGAAGTTTTGCAACAAAGGACAGGTCGTTTGAACATCAAAAGAGTTTTGTTAAAGAAAACCAGATATCCCAACTTAAGGAATTTAGCACTTTTCTATGAATGGGAAGATCCAGGAGTTTGGGCTCAGTGAAATCCTTCTTTTGATATGTTCCTGGGCTTCCCTGGTGGCTCAGAGGTTAAAGCGTCTGCCTCCAATGCAGGAGACCTGAGTTCGATCCCTGGGATGGGAAGATCCCCTGGAGAAGGAAATGGCAATCCACTCCAGTATTCTTGCCTGGAGAATCCCATGGACAGAGAAGCCTAGTAGGTTACAGTCCACGGAGTTGCAAAGAGTTGGACACAACTGAGCGACTTCACCTCACCTCACCTCACCTCAGCTCTGGGGCCTGTGTCCTGTGCTTCCCTATCCTGAGCTTTCTCAGGGCTCACCATAGGGAGTGGCTGCAGCCTGGTGATTGCTAGATGGCTGATACTCCTTCCGGTGTTTCCTCAGAACTCTCCAGCTTACACTGGAGGGCTGCAATTGCTGGCGACCGTTGACATCCTTTATATACTGATATGGCAGGCAATATTCCATTTGTCAATATTGAGTCCTTGGCCAGAAAAACCAAGAATGTAAGACTAAACACAGAAATTAGTTCAAGAGGAGATTTGGATTAGTCAAGGATGTAAGCCGTAGGAAGTTAATGAATGGGGAGCAGTTCAAACATTTCCCAAGATCTTTATCTGAGATCCACCTTGATCTCAAAGCAGAGTAGGACTTGCAGAGACTTGGCAATCTTATTCCAAGTATCTATTTCCTGCATCCTAAGAGGGAGCATTGGAAAGATGACTTGAAGTCACATTGGTTGGAGCCCAGAGCATCAGTGCATCATCTACTGCAGTGACCCTCAGACCCTCTAAGCCGCATGGTCTGTGCCCTTGCTGCCGAGGCAACGGGAAGGAATAGAAGGTCTCAGGGATGTACTCTGAGCATCATCTCATTCTTCCCCCTTCACCAGCTGCCTCTCAGGCAAGACATCTGACTGATTTTGCTGTCACTCTTTAATCCCTACCTTCTCAGTTAAAATATTTCAGCAACTCCCTTAGGCCAGATAAATCCAAGTAAGTTTAAATTAGATGACTGAGCAATATCAGTCATTGCAAAAAAAATGTTCAGGTAGAGCCAGACACACCATCTCCCTCATTATAGACAAAGTGTCTTGAATGAAGCCCCTTTGCTAGTCTTCTCTGTGGCTCTGGGGCAGCATAGGATCCATTTGGACTACACCTCAGTCAGAATTTTCTCACAACCCTTGAAAGGATGCATTTTACATTAACATGAAGCCTCCACATTTCTCAACACAGCTGTAAAATTCTGCTTTTACCAGAATGCTGTTAGTGACGGAGACATCTGATCATGTCACTCCTCTGCTAAACACTTGCAAGGACTCTCACCACCTACTGAATGGTGCCCTCCCTCCTCTTGCTAGAAAAGAGTCTCCTCTAACTTAGTCAGACACTCCTCTGCCAGTCTCACCTCCACTTCACACCCCGGGCACTTTTACACCAAACAGCTCCATGCACTGAACGCCGGGACAGGCTTTCCTAAATCCTCCTCCACGCCTATGCTCAAGTCTGCCTTTCTGTCAAGACTGCCTTCTGTGCTTCCAATTTTGTTTACCCAGCCTTCAGACCCTTTTCAAATACCACCCCCTTCAATATGTCCTTTCATACTTGAATCTAAGTAAGACTACCTACAACCTATAAATTCTCATGATGTCTTTTATTTAATTGGAGTTCAGCAAAACCTTTCATCCTGGTCCTTGCCACATTCTCACATTCATGGTTGCATTGGGCATTATGTCGATAGCAATACGTTATGCATAGTAGCTTCTTGATAATACACATCACATTTCAGTGGATATGCCCTATTTCCTCTCTCTTTTTGTGACCCTAAGCCTACCACATCCCCATCCCTTCTTTCTGTTGTTGTTGTCTTTTCATATGCTGACTATCAAAACCACTCTAGATCCAATGGGAAAATGATGTTGAAACAAATTTCAAACTCTACTATAAACTTCATGAGTGATTTGATTTAGGTCATACCTGAATGGTCTTGTGGATTTCCCTACCTTCTTCAATTTAAATTTGAATCTGGCAATAAGGAGTTCATGATCTGAGCCACAGTCAGCTCCTGGAATTATTTTTGCTGACTATATAGAACTATACAAAAGGATTATGACCCAGATAACCCCAGTGGTGTGATCATTCACCTACAGCCAAACATCCTGGAATGTGAAGTCAATTGGGCCTTAGGAAGCATCACTATGAACAAAGCAAGTGGAGGTGATGGAAATCCAGTTGAGCTATTTCATGTCTTAAAAGATGATGCTGTGAAACTGCTGCACTCACTTCAGTTCAGTTCAGTCATTCAGTTGTGTCCGACTCTTTGCCACCCCATGAATTGCAGCACACCAGGCCTCCCTGTCCATCACCAACTCCTGGAGTTCACCCAAACCTATGTCCATCGAGTCCGTGATGCCATCTAGCCATTTCATCCTCTGTCGTCCCCCTTTCCTCCTGCCCCCAATCCCTCTCAGCATCAGAGTCTTTTCCAGTGAGTCAACTGTTCTCATGAGGAGACGAAAGTACTGGAGTTTCGGCTTCAGCATCATTCCTTCCAAAGAAATCCCAGGGCTGGTCTCCTTTAGGATGGACTGGTTGATCTTGCAGTCCAAGGGACTCTTGAGAGTCTTCTCCAACACCACAGTTCAAAAGCATCAATTCTTTGGCACTCAGCTTTCTTTATAGTCCAACTCTCACATCCATACATGGCCACTGGAAAAACTATAGCCTTGACTAGATGGACCTTAGTTGGCAAAGTAATGTCTCTGCTCTTTAATATGCTATCTAGGTTGGTCATAACTTTTCTTCCAAGGAGTAAGCGTCTTTTAATTTCATGGCTGCAGTCACCATCTGCAGTGACTTTGGAGCCCCCTAAAAATAAACTCTGACACTATTTCCACTGTTTCCCCATCTATTTGCCATGAAATGATGGGGCCAGATGCCATCACTGACTCAATGGATATGAATTTGAGCAACCTCCAGGAGTTGGTGATGGACTGCGTGCTGCAGTCTATGGGGTTGCAAAGAGTCAGACACGTCTGAGTGGCTGAACTAAACTATAAACTTCAGGGGAATAAAGTATGCTTTTAGTTGGGAGGATTGAAGAATGTTTTAAAGCACTTTGGAAGAAAAAAAATCTCCCTGGTTAATGATTAGTGATTTCCATTCATGGAGTCTCAGAGTATTAACATCAACAAGAAAGTCTGTATGGCACACTCAGAAGCTTTAGTTGATAGAAACTGGTGATGCAATTTTAAATGACAAAGTCTCCTTGGGTTTCAAGGCTAAACCTAAGAATAATAAGTTTTCTTTGTAGAAATCCGGCCAAAAGGGCAGGTGTAGCTGCCCTGAGAGAGAAAAATTGTATCACTAGCCTATGCATGGCCTCAGATTTTGTTTACTTTCACAAAAATTGAACCAATTCATTAAATTTTATATAAGTGGGTTTTCCTTCTCTATGTTTACCCTCTTTCAGTGCTTGGCAGAATATATATATACATATATATTTTTTCTTTCTTTCTTTCTAAAGTCAATTTTTTGAAATGCGTGGAGATAAATGCGTGATGCTAAAGTCCTTTTCCATCTTGAGACCTTTTTATAACTTGCCATGGGAGGTGTTTTCTGAAATTGTGGAGCGAGTGTCAATTTGCAAACTTCATAGCTTCCCAAGTACTTCCTAGGAAGTCCCTGCTGAAATTAGATTGAAGGCTCTTATGTATCCTCTGCAAAGATGGATAAGCAGTAGACATCGAGATGAAGGAAAGGTGGCTGAAGGAAAACGTGCTTTCAGCTCTTTCAGTCTCCCCAACTCAAGAGATTTAGACAGTTGAAAACATCACAGTCATCTTTCTCAAAATATGCTAATTCCTGTCAGCATCCATTTTGCAGAAACCTAAGAGCGAAACAAGTGAAAACAGTACTTTGGGGACAACCAGAATCCAAACTATAGAAGAATTATAAAGAAGTTCAATTTTATTTTTTTAAATACACACATGTTTATGATTTGCCTGCATACAAAATAAGTCTGATTCCAAACTAAACAGTGATTGACAACTAAATACAGGGGTTTCATTTGTAATTGAGCTTCCCCGGTGGCTCAGTGGTAATCTGCCTGCCAATGCAGGAGATATGTTTTTGATTCCTGGGTCAGGAGATCCCCTGGGGAAGGGAATGCAACCCAATCCAGTATTGTTGCCTGGGAAATCCTGATGGACAGAGGAGCCTGGCAAGCTACAGTCCATGGGGCCATAAAGAGTGGAACACAATATGAAACAACAACCAACAGCACTTATAATTAGGACTTTTTCTTTTGGTAGTAATATCTCTCAAACTCTTCAGTTCAGTTCAATCACTTAGTCATGTCTGACTCTTTGCAACCCCATGAATCACAGCACACCAGGCCTCCCTGTTCATCACCAACACCCAGAATTCACTCAGACTCATGTCCACCGAGTCCATGATGCCATCCAACCATCTCATCCTCTGTCTTCCCCTTTTTCTCCTGCCCACATTCCCTCCCAGAATCAAAGTCTCTTCCAGTGAGTCAACTCTTCACATGAGGAGGCCAAAGTAGTGGAGTTTCAGCTTTAGCATCATTCCTTCCAAAGAAACCCCAGGGCTTGGTTGGATTTCCTTGCAGTCCTAGGGACTCTCAAGAGTCTTCTCTAACAGCACAGTTCAAAAGCATCAATTCTTTGACGCTCAGCTTTCTTCACAGTCCAACTCTCACATCCATACATGACCACTGGAAAAGCCATAGCCTTGACTAGATGGACTTTTGTTGGCAAAGTAATGTCTCTGCTTTTGAATATGCTATCTAGGTTGGTCTTAACTTTTCTTCCAAGGAGTAAGCGTCTTTTAATTTCATGGCTGCAGTCACCATCTGCAGTGATTTTGGAGCCTCCATAAAATAAAGTCTGACACTATTTCCACTGTTTACCCATCTATTTGCCATGAAGAGATGGGGACCAGATGCCATGATCTTCCTTTTCTGAATGTTGAGCTTTAAGCCAACTTTTTCACTCTTCTCTTTCACTTTCATCAAGAGGCTTTTTAGTTCTTCTTCACTCTCTCCCATAAGGGTGGTGTCATCTGCATATCTGAGGTGATTGATATTTCTCCCGGCAATCTTGATTACAGCTTGTGTTTCTTCGTGCCCAATGTTTCTCATGATGTGCTCTGCATATAAATTAGATAAGCAAGGTGACAATATACAGCCTGACGTACTCCTTTTCTTATTTGGAACCAGTCTGTTGTTCCATGTCCAGTTCTAACTGTTGCTTCCTGACCTGCATATAGGATCCTCAAGAGGCAGGTCAGATGGTATGGTATTCCCCTCTCTTTCAGAATTTTCCAGTTTCTTGTGATCCACACAGTCAAAGGCTTTGGCATAGTCAATAAAGCAGAAATAGATGTTTTTCTGGAATTCTCTTGCCTTTTCCATGGTCCAGTGAATGTTGGAAATTTGATCTCTGGTTCCTCTGCCTTTTCTAAAACCAGCTTGAACATCAGGGAGTTCATGGTTCACGTATTTCTGAAGCCTGGCTTGGAGAATTTTGAGCATTACTTTTCTAGCATGTGAGATGAATGCAATTGTGCAGTAGTTTGAGCATTCTTTGGCATTGCCTTTCTTTGGAATTGGAATGAAAACTGACCTTCTCCAGTCCTGTGGCCACTGCTGAGTTTTCCAAATTTGCTGGCATATTGATTGTGACCACTGCTGAGTATTCCAAATTTGCTGGCATATTGAGTGTAGCACTTTCACAGCATCATCTTTCAGAATTTGAAATAGCTCCACTGGAATTCCATCACCTCCACTAGCTTTGTTCATAGTGATGCTATCTAAGGCCCACTTGACTTCATATTCCAGGATGTCTGGCTCTAGGTAAGTGATCACACCACTGTGATTATCTTGGTCATGAAGATCTTTTTTGTACAGTTGTTCTGTGTATTCTTGCTACCTCTTCTTAATATCTTCAGCTTCTGTTAGGTCCATACCATTTCTGTCCTTTATTGAGCCCATCTTTGCATGAAATGTTCCCTTGGTATCTCTAATTTTCTTGAAGAGATCTCTAGTCTTTCCCATTCTGTTGTTTGCCTCTATTTCTTTGCATTGATTGCTAAAGAAGGCTTTCTTATCTCTTCTTGCTATTCTTTGGAGCTCTTCATTCAGACGCTTATATCTTCCCTTTTCTCCTTTGCTTTTTGCTTCTCTTCTTTTTACAGCTATTTATAAAATCTTCTCAAATAGCTCTTTTGCTTTTTTGGATTTTGTTTCCATGAGTATAGTCTTGATCCCTGTCTCCTGTGCAGTGTCATGAACCTCATTCCGTAGTTCATCAGGCACTCTGTCTATCAGATATAGTCCCTTAAATCTATTTCTCACTTTCACTGTATAATCAAAAGGGATTTGATTTAGTTTTTACCTGAATGGTCTAGTGGTTTTCCCCTATTTTCTTCAATTTAATTCTGAGTTTGGCAATAAGGGGCTCACGATCTGAGCCACAGTCAGCTTGCAGTCTTGTTTTTGATGATTGTATAGAGCTTCTCTCCATCTTTGGCTGCAAAGAACATAATCAATCTGATTTCTGTGTTGACCATCTGGTGATGTCCATGGGTAGAGTTGCCAGGGTTCTGCCCTGGTGGATCCAGGCAATTCAAAGGGGAGACAGAGTAGGTGAGAAATAACTTATTTATTTAGAAATATAAAGAGATTAGAAATAGTATAGTAGGAAAATTAAGTGGAGAAAAGAACTGAATAACCTGATTTACACAGAAAGCTAATAAAACCTCAGGACAAGAGGTTTGCACCATCTACGTAAGGCCACCGGCGCCCATTTGAATAGCGGAGGGTGCCCTGCCTGGGCTCCCTCTCTCACAAATCTTAGAAGTCGGGGTAAGTAAGTAGACATGGCGAGCCTCCCTGTTCCAGATGAGAATTCAGACTGAAAATAGAGTCAAAAAGACATGGAGAAAACCAGTCAAGTGACTGGCCCATCCTCTGTTGTCCAGAAAGGCCTTATATACTTTTGATTTTACATAGAGATCAATGGATAATACAAAATTATGCAGCATCAGCAGCCCTGACTCTTATCGAGACCAGGCTTTCTCTCTGCATACCTAGTTTTATACAGAAGTCTTAGGTGATTTACATCATCTTCTGGTCAGAAGGCCAGTTAACATTTTATGACCCTTTTCTGATAAGGGTCTGTCAACCAGAGCACTTATTTGTGTTATTCTTCCCAAAGTCTGCTGCCACTCTCAGAAAGCACTAAATAAAGTTACTTTCTTACATAGCAAGGACACAACAATTTATAACAGTGAAAGAAGTACAGTGATTTATAATAAAGGGAAAAGTAACTCAAAAGTCTAGTGTTGCTAACATCAAAATGACTATATTCCCTTTTCTATATACCAATTACATTTGTTAATATCCTTCAGGTGCCTAAAAGATAAAGGATATGGAGGCCTGGCTGCAGTCATTGACTCAACAGTGAAACCTGTCACCAATATAATTTTTAGCTTTTTGGAAAAGTATCTATATCTTTAAGATGCTTTAAGCTTTGTGCCTCTCACAGTTGGGGGCCATAAAGAATTCACAAGTTGTAAAAAGTTCGGGCAAACTGGTTAGGTAAGTTAGAAAGCCATCAAAGGGGTTTAAACCAAGATCTTTTTATATGCAGGAGACTGTTAACTGAAGCCCTGAGTTAACTTTTTCCAGAAAATGTCAGGAAAGTAGAAAGCACAGTACAATAAAGCAGGCAGACTCTGGTTTTGGGGGTAGATGTTCAGAAAAACCCAGGGGTAACCCCTGAAACCAGATCACACCTTTGCATTTTGTCAGGCTTCCTTCCTCATGACCTTTGCCATGCGTGGGTTTTCTCACGCTTGCTCCCGGCAGTATAGTCTTCTCTTGTGTTGTTGGAAGAGGGTGTTTAGTATGACCAGTGCGTTCTCTTGGCAAAACTCTGTTAGCCTTTGCCCTGCTTTATTCCATATTCCTAGGCCAAGTTTGCCTGTTACTCCAGGTGTTTCTTGACTTCCTACTTTTGTATTTCAGTCCCCTATAATGAAAAGGACCTCTTTTTTGATTGTTAGTTCTAAAAGGTCTTGTGGGTCTTCATAGAACCATTCAACTTCAGCTTCTTCAGTGTTACTGGTTGGGGCATAGACTTGGATTACTGTGATATGAATGGTTTGCCTTGGAAATGAACAGAGATCATTCTGTCATTTCTGAGACTGCATCCAAGTACTGCATTTCAGATTCTTTTGTTTTCCATGATGGCTACCCCATTTCTTCTAAGGGATTCCTGCCCTCAGTAGTAGATATAATGGTCATCTGAGTTAAATTCACCCATTCCAATTCATTTTATTTTGCTGATTCCTGGAATGTTGATGTTCACTCATGCCATCTCCTGTTTGACCACTTCCAATTTGCCTTGATTCATGGACCTGACATTCCAGGTTCCTATGCAATATTGCTCTTTATAGCATTGGACCTTGCTTCTATCACCAGTCACATCCACAGCTGGGTATTGCTTTTGCTTTGGCTCCACTCCTTCATTCTTTCTGGAGTTATTTCTCCACTGATCTCCTGTACTATATTTGGCATCTACCGATCTGGGTTGTTCTTCTGTGATTATCCTATCATTTTGCCTTTTCATACTATTCATGGGGTTCTCCAGGTAAGAATACTGAAGTGGTTTCCCATTCCCTTCTCCAGTGGACCACATTCTGTCAGACCTCTCTGCCATGACCTTTCCGTCTTGGTTGGCCCCACAGGGCATGGCCTAGTTTCATGGAGTTAGACAAGGCTGTGGTCCTTGTCTAGTGTGATTAGATTGACTAGTTTTCTGTGATTATTTTTTAAATTATGTTTCTTTAAATAAGAACTTCAAACTTTTATGGATAGCAAGTTAGTGACTGAGTTTCATTTCCTTTGTTGTAAAACATTGTACTCATTTATGAAGTTGTTAGGATAATATACCCTTAAAATACAGCTATTCAGTCATGCAGCATATATGTCAGTAATACATACTTTGTACTGAGTGCTGAGGATTCAGTGATAAATATAGTTAAGTAGATTTCAGAGATGGAATGAACACCAAGAGATGTTATATGAAGAGCTGGTAAGGCATTGTTACTGTCTATGAGACACAGACATGGAGAAAGGTTGCAGCCTGTCCAAGGTTACAGAGCTTATAAGTTATTCCTCAGAATATATAAGGTTATTTTTAGGTATAATTTTGATTTGCATGAATCTTCTAAGCATTACTGAATGATATTTATGAAGTAAGCCAATGGCAAATCAGATCATTGCATAAATGAGAAGCCACTAAAAATAAACCACTACTCTTTTTAAGAGGAAAGGGTTAGGGATTCCCTGATATCTCAGATGGTGAAGAATCCACCTGCAATGCAGGAGATCTGAGTTTAATTCCTGGGTCAGTAAGATCTCCTGGAGAAGGGAATGGCAACCTACTCCCTATTCTTCACTGGGAAATCCCATAAACAGAGGAGCCTTGGGCTACAGTTCTTGGGGTTGCAGAGAGCCAGACATGACTGAGTGACTAAAATATATAGGATGGAGTCAGGGGGAAAATTTAGGATTATTTCAGTTCATCTAAAAAGTTTTCAAACTTGAGTCTTTTCCCCATTGTGTTGCGTATGGCTTAAAGAGTTGAAACATAAACTGTTTTCTGAGAATCTAAAATGTTTAGGTACTTTAATATCTATTAACTCATTTAATATTCACAACTACACTGTGAAACATTGTATCATTAAGTATGATTAGCTCTTTCACCTTGGTGTCAGAGGGTGTGTCATTCCTTAGTGATCATCACTGTCCAGAGTCTGACATACAGTCATGTTCTGTAACTGTGCTATTATGTGGTCATCCAGAGGTTAACAGACCCATGCAAATTGGTCCCTTCTCACCAAACTTATGAGTCTGACTATAAATCAGGACATCAATTTACAAGTTTCTATGAGGAAATTAACTGCCAAGTGTACTAGATATTCATGTCAGCTTGTCAGAACCTTTTCTTCCCTGAGGAAAAGAACACTTGGGAAATTAAAGACAGGAGGATGCCAAGGAAGTAAAAATCAGAAGAAAGTGAGTTGGATATACTTAATAAGGAGAGTGTCGTGCAGTTACTGGAGCTCAGTCTTCCTTCTCTGCCACTGGAATATACTTGCCTGGCTGAGGGATCTGAATATTATTTTTACCCAATCATATCCCTCAGTCAATATTGTCTACAATCATGGCCAGTTGTATACTCAGCCGCAGTAAGAGAAAATAGATAGGGAGAGCTTTAAACTTTGTTCCCTGAAGTCCTCTAGTTTGGGCCAAGCATCTGCAGGTGCTAGAAGAAGCAACAGAGAGGCAGTTTATGAATTAATT
Source organism: Madoqua kirkii (assembly GCA_006408675.1). NCBI lineage: Eukaryota > Metazoa > Chordata > Mammalia > Artiodactyla > Bovidae > Madoqua > Madoqua kirkii. The sequence continues at coordinate 1,119 of SJYC01024203.1, read as the reverse complement.
ATAATAATCAAGACAGAGATTATGAGTGATAATCTCAGATAGTGACTCAAGTTTTATTATGTGTTAGAAATTGTACTAAGAGCTTTACATCAATTACCTAACTCTCATGACAAACATCTCCAATGAACATTTAATAGTCTTGTTTTATATAGTCGAGGAATCTGAAGTTTAGAAATGTTAAAAGATAATTCACTGGAAAGTAGGTGGTCCAAACCAATGGGCTGGGGGCATCTCAAGGTTAGTGTGTCCAAAGCTGACATCTTCATTTCTTCTTAAAACGTATTCCTCTTCCAGGTCTGAAACCTCCCTCCTTCCATCTCTCCTCCCTCCCTCCTCCTGTTCTTCTCTCTCTCTTCTGCTTCTGTCCTTCCTTTCTTCTCTTCTTCACTGCCCCCACTCTCAGTTCCTAACACCAGAAAATATAGTCAATTTTACCTCCAAAATACATGTGAATTTCCCCCTTTCCTTCACCTCTCCAGTCACCACCCTAATCCAGTTATAGACCACCTTCTGCAGTACCTAGGCTCCCCCCACCCACAAACCAAGCATTGTCCAGCGTGGTATTTTACTTTAGATAGGTAAAATTTATGTAACAGGAAGTCAGTCATTTTAACCATTTAAAAAGTATGCAATTGAGAAGCTTTTCATATATTCACAATGTTTTGCAGCCATTCACTACTTGCTAATTCTAGAACACGTTCAAAAAGAAAACCTGATCTATTAAACACTTCCCACTCTTCTTCCCCTGAAAACCAGTAATATGCTTTCTGTCTTCATGAATTTGTCTATTCTGGACATTTCATGTAAATGGAATCATATTTTGTGGGCTTTTAAAAAAAATTTGTGCCTTTTGTGTGTGGTTTCTTTCATGAGAAATGTTTTCAAGGTTCATCCTTGATGGAACATGTATCAGTCCTTAATTTCCATTTATGGCTGACCAATATTTTATTATATGAATGTATCACATTTTGTTTATTCATCAGTTGATGGACATTTGAATTGTTTCCACTTTTTGGCTATTATGAATAATACTTCTGTGAACATGTTTTAACACCTGTTTCAACTCTAATCTTTTTAAAATGAAAATCATGTAGTTTCCCTATTTAAAATCCTTCAAAG
>SJYC01024199.1:0-66794 GCA_006408675.1 Madoqua kirkii | reverse complement strand
GCCACAGTTTATTGTGATCCACACAGTCAAAGGCTTTGGCATAGTCAATAAAGCAGAAATAAATTTTTGGGGGGGGAACTCTCTTGCTTTTTCTATGATCCAGCGGATGTTGGCAGTTTAATCTTTAGTTCCTTTGCCTTTTCTAAAACCAGCTTGAACATCAGGGTTCACATATTGTTGAAGCCTGGCTTGGAGAATTTTGAGCATTATGTTACTAGCGTGTGAGATGAGTGCAATTGTGCGCTGGTTTGAGCATTTTTTGGCATTGCCTTTCTTTGGGATTGGAATGAAAACTGACTTTTTCCAGTCCTGTGGCCACTGCTGAGTTTTCCAAATTGACTGGCATATTGAGTGCAGCACTTTCACAGCATCATCTCTCGGGATTTGAAATAGCTCCACTGGAATTCCATCACCTCCACTAGCTTTGTTCATAGTGATGCTTTCTAAGGCCCAGTTGACTTCACATTCCAGGATGTCTACTATATGCTAAATCTACCCCCCACCCCCTGATTATTCTTTAGAATTTCCCTTTATTTTCACATTTAACAATTAATGGCATTTTATTAATTTCTCATTGAATTCATAGAAATTTAAGAACAAACATCTTTAGTCTCTACAACACTAAAACCAAAGTGTCAGTGTTGGAACACTGAGGAAAGTGTTGCTTGTTTTAAAAGGAACACTTTTAAAAGGAAAAGGAAATGTTTGTTTTCTTTTATATGTTTCAGTAGGGTTTTAGAGGCTTCCAAGGTGGCCCTTGTGGTAAAAAATAAAAGCTGTCTGCCAATGCAGGAAATGTAAAAGATGCAGGTTCAGTTGCTGGGTTGGGGAGATCCCCTGGAGGAGGGTATGACAACCCTCTCCAGTTTTTTGTTTTTTTTGTTTTTTTTGCCTGGAGAATCCCATGGACAGAGGAGGCCAACAGGCAATAGTCCATAGGGCTGCACAGAGTCAGAGACTGAAGCAACTTAGCACACAGTACTGGGTTTTAGAATATTCTTCATATAGGAAATGAGTATTTTCTGTTTCCATTTATTTGATCTGTTTTGTTTCATTTAAGAATGGAATATCTTATTCCATTATATTTTCTTTTTTTTTAATTGGTTTTGCCATACATCAACATGAATCCACCACAGGTGTACATGTGTTCCCCATATTGAATCCCCCTCCTACCTCCCTCCCAGTACCATCCCTCTGGGTCATCCCAGTGCACCAGCCCCAAGCATCCTGTATCCTGCATCGAACCTGGATTCATTTCTTATATGATATTATACATGTTTCAATGCCATTCTCCCAAATCATCCCACCCTCTCCCTCTCCCACAGAGTCCAAAAGACTGTTCTATGCATCTGTGTCTCTTTTGCTTAAAGAGCTATTACTTTTATTGCTTATCTTTTCAGTTCATTCTCACTTGTATTTTTAAAAAATTCCTCAGTTTATGAAGTCTTACATTTTATATATGTTTATTTCTATCATTTTCAGGGTTCCATGCTGCTACACCCTTCTGTCCTTCATGAGTGAGTGAAGTTGAGTGAAGTTGCTCAGTCGTATCGGATTCTTTGAGACCCCATAGACTAGCCTACCAGGCTCTTCCATCCATGGGATTCTCCAGGCAAGAGTACTGGAGTGGGGTGCCATTTCTTTCCCCAGGGGACTTTTCTGACCCAGGGATTGCATTCCTGGCAGACGGTTTAACCTCTGAGCTACCAGGGAAGCCCTGAAAAAATCCACAGATTATCATTTAGTTGCATTCACCTTTAATTCACATGCCCCAATCTTATCTGGCATGATACCAACCTTGGTTAAGTCAAATTTTCCTCTTATGCAGAGTACTCAGGCAGTTGAACTTCACTGGTGAAAAATACATTCCTATGATAGCTGCTGTTGCTGCTAAGTCACTTCAGTCATGTCCGACTCTGTGCGATCCCATAGACGGCAGCCCACCAGGCTCCCCCGTCCCTGGGATTCTCCAGACAAGAACATCTGAGTGGGTTGCCATTTCCTTCTCCAATGAAAGTGAAAAGTGAAAGTGGAAAGTGAAAGTGAAGTTGCTCAGTTGTGTCTGACCCTCAGCGACACCATGGACTGCAGCCTTCCAGGCTCCTCCATCCATGGAATTTTCCAGGCAAGAGTTTTACTTAAAAGTCATGACATTTAACATTAAGTGGGATATTGACATTATGGCGAAAGCACTGTATTTCTTTTTTTTTTCTCTTTTTTTAATAAATTTATTCATTTTGATTGGAGGCTAATTACTTTACAATATTGTAGTGGCTTGCCATACATTGCTGTGAATCAGCCATGGGTGTACATGTGTTCCTCATCCTGAGCACCCCTCCCACGTCCCCCCTCATCCCATCTCTCTGGGTCGTCCCGGTGCACCAGCCCCTGGGCACCTTGTCTCATCCATCAAACTTGGACTGGCGATCTGTTTCACATATGATAATATACATGTTTCAGTGCCATTCTCCCAAATCATCCCATGCTCACCCTAATAAATTATTTATTTGTTGTTCAGCCACTCAGTTGTGTCTCTTTGCGACCCCGTGAACCACAGCACGCCAGGCCTTCCTGTCAATCATCAACCCCCAGAGTCCACCCAAACCCATGTTCATAGAGTCAGAAAGCACTGTATTTCTACCATTCTTTCTCTTGCCATCTTTTCACACATTCTTTTTCATTCTCTAACTTCCAAAGACTCTTGCTTATCCTTTGTAAACACATGACTTTATTTTTTACTTTTTTTAAGAACAAATGAAGCAGTTAAGAGAGATCTTTCATATACTCCCACCAACACCTTGGCCCAACTGTGCGCATCTATGCTCAGTACCACGCCTGTGTGCTCTCACTGTGGGGTGTGTTCCACGCACTCTAACAAGCCCATCCGTACACTTATGCACTGCACTCCAATCTCGTTTCCTACATAGAACTTTGCTTTAGCAGCTCTCCCTTATGTCTTTTGAATGCTCAAATTTGCATTAGATCACCTTCATTTACAAACTTGTTTGTAATTTTCCTCATCCCCAAAAAACAAGCATAAAATCAAATAAAAACAACCTTCCTGTGATCCCACATCCTTCCCCAGCTAGAGGCTCATTTATTTGCTTCCTTTTACATTAAAATCTTTGAAGGAATTACATTGTCTTAAATTTCTCTCCTTTTTTCTCTTGAATTTACATTAAACAATCTTTTATCACCATCCCTCTACTCATACCGAATTTTTTCATTGAGACTGAACACCTGATATTGTGATATCTAATAGTCCATTCTAACACATTGTAGCTGGCATACTGGTAGCATTTGACTAATTTATCTTACTTGCAAACTGTTTTTCATGTAGTTTCCAGGACATAACCTCTTTTAGTTTTCATATCCCTCCCCCGTTTTTTGACTTGCAGTGTTGTTTCTCTTTTCTCCTCAGTCTCACAGTGTTAAATTACTTCCTTTCAGCCACAAGCCACTTCACTATTCAGTTACACACTGATGATCACTTCCTCTTCTGGTTTTAAATAATTTCCAAATTTAAGTCTCCAGTCCATGCTTCTTTCCAAAACTCCAAATTTATATCCCATTTTCTTTTCTTGAATATTTTCTTGGCATCTTCAATAGACCATATCCCAAACTGAACCGACAAACTCTTCCCTCAAAGGTACACTTTGTTCCAAGCTGTTGTCACTCCTAACTTGGATCACAGCAAACAAGGTCCTGACTGGTCTCTCCTTGCCTCTTCTTTGGTCTGGATGTTAATCACAGTAACACTCAGAGTACAGATTTTAAAGTCTAAATCAAACCAAGTAATCCCTTTGCGCAGATGTCTCTGCAATGATTCGTCACACTTCTTAGAATAAAATTCAAAGTCCTTACCATAGCTTATAAAACCAGTTTCAATACTCCCCTTAATTGCCTTGGTCATTCTTCTCAACCACACCGGCCTGTTTTTTGTTCCTCACACATGCCACGTTTAACCCCTTTTCAGGACCTTTCCCTACGCCTTACCTTAGCCTGGAGCACTCTTCCCTTAGATTCTATAAGGCTGACTCACTTCTTCATTCGTTCTTCTGCTTACACATCACCTTTCCTGACCACCCGACCTAAATAAACTATTGTTTTCTGCTGCCTGGAATGACTGCCTTGCTGTCCTCTTCCTTTTGTTTTTTTCTTCAAACATTATACTCCCCAAAATAACTATGTATTACTTATAAATTTTTTATAAGTATAAAAGAGAAGTGAATGATTACCCACTCCAGTATTCTAGCCAGGACAATTCCAAGGACTGTATACTCAATGGGGTCGCAAAGAGTTGGACACAACTGAGCAATTTTCACTTTCACTTTTGTATATTTTTAAAAATCATCTATGTTCCTTTTTGAAAATAAGTTCTATGACAGCAGGAACTTTGTTTCGTTCACTGTTTGTTTTTATTAGTGTTTTTTGTTCTCTTCTATTAAGTATTTTGCCTGGTTTACAGTTTTCTGTCCCTTATTTTCAATGTTATTATTTTGTTTCAGCTAGTGGTAAGTGCTATAAAAATCATAAAACACCTAATGGAGAACGACAATGGGGAGCATTTCTATAGATGAAGTGGTCAGGGAAGGAACCCTTAAGGATTACTTCTCATTTCAGTTAAGGCTTGAATAATAGAGAATGAACAAGCATAAATGAGTGAACGGGAATCTGAAGAAAAAGAGTACTCTGGACTAAAGGAATAGCAAGTATAAATTTCCCAAGTGGGAGTAAATCTATGTTAATAGTTATTGGACTAGTAGGTAAGAGGTTAGACATAAGAATCACTCTTAATGGCATGGAATGATAAGGATAGGTAAGGCCTGTAGGTCATCATGAGGAGAGTAAATTTTATTCCAAGTACACTGGGAATCCATTGGGTGTTCTTAAGAAAAGACCATGATCTGATTTTCATCTTTAAAAAACAACTTGGGCTGTTATGTAGAGAACATCTGGAAAAGAATAAGGATAAACAAGGAGAGTAGATAGTGAGAGAAGACGGTTTCTAGATAAGAGCAGTTTCAATGGTGACTGAAGGAAATGGATAAATTTGCCTTGTAAGTAAAACTGACAAAACTTGTCAGGAAATGCTAGCTGACATGACCCCAAAGGCTAATTTTCTTTCCCCTTTTCAATAATTCAGTAAAAAACTGACAATGGAAGATAGGTTGATGGTAGCTGCTGAGTTCTTGATGCTCTCTTTTCTAACAAAGATCTTTCAACTAAGAAGCTCCTGTTGTTATATAATCACTTAGATTACTTCCCTGTTCCTCTTTCTAAAATAAATATGCCAATCCTATGAAAAATTATGTAATTATATCAACTTGACACAGAGAAACATTTGACAAAATCCAGCACTCATTCATAATAAAAACTCTTAGCAAGTTAAGAATTGAAGGGAATTATCTCAATTTGATAAAGACTGTATAAAAAACATTAATAACAATATACCTAGTGGTGAAAGACTGACTACTTCCTCTGTAAAATCAGGGACAAGGCAAGGATGTCTGCTCTCACTACTCGTATTCAGCATTGTAATGGAAGTTCTTGTCACTGCAATAAGACACAAGGAGGAAATAAAAGGCATATAGATCAGAAAGGAAGAAATAAAACTATCTCTATTTATATGGGTGATATAATTATCTATGTAGAAAGATCCAATATATGGGCAAAAACAAAATGAAACAAAAAATTCCTCAAACTAGTGAGTTAAACAAGGTTACAACATAAAATATCAACATATGAAAAAATCAATCACATTTCCTTACACAACATTAAAAATTAGGGAACCAAGATTAAAAACACAGTATCATTTGCAGTTTCTCCAAAGAAAATGAAATACTTAGGTACATGCTTAACAAAGCATATATAAGATTTGTGTACTGAATATCAGTGGTCTTTGACCATTTTGGCACCAGATACCACTTTCATGGAAGAGTTTTTCCATGGATCAGGTTGAGAGGGTTGGGGGGGGGGCAATGTTTTGGGGATGATTCAAGCAAATTACATTTATTATGCACTTTATTTCTTTTTGTTTGTTTTTGTGCACTTTATTTCTATTATTGTGGCTCAGCTGGTGAAGAATCTGCCTGCAATATGGGACACCTGGGTTCAATCCCTGGGTTGGGAAGATCCCTTGGAGAAGGGAAAGGCTACCTACTTCAGTATTCTGGCCTGGAGAATTCCATGGACTGTATAGACTGTGAGGTTGCAAAGAGTCAGATATGACTGAGTGATTTTCACTTTCACTTATTTTTGTTATTATTACGTCAGCTCCACCTCACATCATCAGGCACAAGATCCTGTACATTGAGGACTCCTGCTGAAAACTGCTAAATGATGATGAAAGCAATCAAAGAGTACTCAAATGGAGAGACAGACTTTGATCATGAATGGAAAGACTCAACATTATAAAACTGTCAATTTTCCTTAAATTTATGTATAGATTTAATGTAATTAGATATAGACAAACATTCTAAAATTGATATGGAAATATACAAGCTTTAGAATAACTAAAATAATCCTAATAAATAAGAATAAAGTAGAATCACTCTACCCAAAATTATTAATAAAACTTACTATGCATGCATGCTGAGTTGCTTCAGTCATGTATGACTCTTTGTGACTCTATGGACTGTAGCCTGCCAGGCTCCTCTGTCCATGGGATTCTCCAGGCAAGAATACTAGAGAGGGTTGCCATGTCCTCCTCTAGGGGAAGTTACTGACCCAGGGATCAAACCTGCATCTCTTATATTTCCTGCCTTGTTACGTGGGTTCTTTACAACTAGTGCTACCCGGGAAGCCCAAGATTTACTGTGCTGCTGCTGCTAAGTCACTTCAGTTGTGTCCAACTCTATGCAACTCCATAGGCGGCAGCTCACTAGGCTCCTCTGTCTCTGTGATTCTCCAGGGAAGAATACTGGGGTGGGTTGCCATTTCCTTCTCCAGTGCGTGAAAGCAAAAAGTGAAAGTGAAGTCATTCAGTTGGGCCCTACTCTTAGCAACCTCATGGACTACATACAGCCTGCCAGGCTCCTCCATCCATGGGATATTCCAGGCAAGAGTACTGGAGTGGGGTGCCATTGCCTTCTCTGAAGATTTACTGTATAGCTACATTAGTCAAAATAATGTGGTATTAGTGGAGCAATAGACACATAGATCATTATAACAGAATAAAAAACATAAATTGATCTACAGAAATATGCTTAACTGACTTTTGACAATGTGAAAAATGGAGAATGACAGTCCTTAAAATGGAGAAGGCAATGGCAACCCACTCCAGTACTCTTGCCTGGCAAATCCCATCAGAGGAGCCTGGTAGGCTGCAGTCCACGGGGTTGCTAAGAGTCAGACACAACTGAGCGACTTCACTTTCACTTTTTGCTTTCATGCATTGGAGAAGGAAATGGCAACCCACTTCAGTGTTTTGTCTTTAGCAGCAGCAGTCCTTTAAAAAAGATTGAGTTGAAGCAACTGGATATCTGAAGGCAAAAATTTGACCTTGACCTCAATTTCACAGCATATTATAAACAAACTAAAAAATGAATCATTGACCTAAGTGTAAAAAGTAAAACTGTAAAACTTCTAGAAAAAAGTTATAGAAAAATGTGTAAAACATGGAAACACAAAAGACCCCAAACAGCCAGCACAGTCTTGAGAATGAAGAGGAAAACTGAAGTATCATACTCCCTACAAACTATACTACAAAGCTACAGTCATCAAAACAGCATGGCACTGGTACCAAAACACATAGATCAGTGGAACAGAATAGGGAGCCCAGAAATGAACTCATGTATATATGGACAAGTAATCTACACTAGACAAGGCAACATACTATATACAAAGGGGAAAGGACAACCTTGTCAATAAATGGTTTTGGGAGAACAGGACAGCTACATGCAAATAAATCAAACTGGACTACTCATATGATACATAAAAACAAAATCAAAATGGGTTAAAGACCAATTTAAGACCTGAAACCATAATAATTTTACAAGAAAACATATGCAGCAAGCTATTTTGGATATGTCTTTTCAGGGAAGGGCAACAAAAACAAATAATTAGACTATGGCACACTAAAAAACTTCTGCAAATTGAAGAAAGCTATCAACAAAATGAAAAAGCCACCTACTGAATGGGAGAAGATACTTAATACTTGCAAACGATATATGCAATAAGGGATAAAAAAGAGCACATCTAATTCAACATCAAAAACCAAATGACCCAATTTAAAAATGGACAGAAGGCCTGAATAGATAGTTTTCCAAAGAAAATATGCACATAACCAACAGACATATGAAAATACACCCAACATCACTAATTATCAGGGAAACAGAAATCAAAGCCAGACTCACATTACCTTACAATTCTCAGAATGGCTGTATCAAAAAAGAGAATAAAAAACAAGCGGTGGTGAGAATGTGAAGGAAAGGAAGCCCCTAAGCCCTGATAGAGGGAAGGTAAATCAGTATAGCCACTACGGAAAACTGTATGATGATTCTTCAAAAAAAACTACAAATAGAATTACAATTTGACCCAGAAATCCCACTCCTGAGTACTTATTAAAAGAAAAGGAAAACAAAAACACAATTAGAAAAGTTTCATGCACCCCAGTGTTCATTACAACATTATTTACAATAGCCAAGATAAGAAGGTAAATCAAAGTGAATTGGACATGCTCAAGCAGGAGATGGCAAGAGTGAACACTGATATTTTAGGAATCAGTGAACTAAAATGTATGGGAATGGGAAAATTTAATTCAGATGACCTTTATATTTATTACTGTGATCAAGAATTCCTTAGAAGAAATGGAGTAGCCCTTATATTCACCAAAAGAGTCCAGAATGCAGTACTTGGGTACAATCTCAAAAACTACACAATAATCTCAGTTCATTCCAACTCAAACCATTCAACATCACAGTAATCCAAGTCTATGCTCTGATCATTAATGTCAAAGAAGCTGAAGTTGACAGTTCTATGAAGACTTCCAAGAACTTCTAGAACTAAGAGCAAAAAAAAAAAAAAAAAAAGTCCTTTTCATCATAGAGGATTGCAGTGCAAAAGCAGGAAGTCAAGAGATACCTGGAGTAACAGGAAATTTTGGCTTTGGGTACAGACTGAAGTAGGGCAAAGGCTGAGGTTTGCCAAGAGAACACACTGGTCAAAGCAAACACCGTCTTCCAACAACACAAGAGAAGACTCTACATATGTACATAACCAGATGGTCAATACCAAAATTAGATTGATTAGATTCTTTGTAGCCAAAGATGGAGAAATTCTATACAGTTAACAAAAACAAGACCAGGAGCTGACTGAGTCAGATCATGAACTCATTGTACAGGAGGTGGTGACCAAAATCATCCCAAAGAAAAAGGAATACAAGAAGGCAAAGTGGTTGCCTGAGGAGGTTTTACAAATAGCTGAGAAAAGAAGAGATGTGAAAGAAAAAGGAGAAAAGGAAAGATATACCCAACTAAATGCAGAGTGCCAGAGAATAGAAAGGAGAGGTAAGAAAGCCTTTTTAAATGAATAATGCAAAGAAATAGAGGGAAACAATAGAACGGGAAAGATCAGAGATCTCCTCAATAATATTGGAGATACCAATAACATTGGAGATACCATCTTTTATGCAAAGATGGCACAATAAAGATAGAAATGATATGGACCTAACAGAAGCAGAAGATATTAAGAAGAGGTGTCAAGAACACACAGAAGAGATAATATGCATAAAAGGTCTTAATGACCCAGATAACCATGATAGTGTGGTCAGTCATCCAGAGCCAGGCATCCTGGAATGTGAAGTTAAATGGGCCTTTGGAGGTATTACCATGAACAAAGCTAGTGGAGGTGATGGAATTCCAGCTGAGCTATTTCAAATCCTAAAACAATGCCGTTAAAGTGTTCCACTCAATATGCCAGCAAATTTGGAAAACTCAGCAGTGGCCACAAGACTGGAAAAGGTCAGTTTTTATTCCAAACACAAATAAGGGCAATGCCAAAAATTTTCAAGCTACAATACAATTTCACTCATTTCACATGCTAGCAAAATAATGCTCAAAATCCTTTGAATTAGGTTTCAACAGTAGTTGAACTGAGAACTTCCAGATATATAGGTTGGCTTCAGAAAAGGAAGAGGAGCTAGATATCAAATTGCCAACATCTATTGAATCATATAAAAAGCAAGGGAATTCCCAAAATAAAAAAGCCATCTACTTCTGCTTCATTGACTATGCTAAAACCTTTAACCGTGGATCACAGCAAACTGTGGAAAACTCTTAAAGAGGTGGGAGTAGCAAATTGCCTTATCTGTCGACTGAGAAATCTTATGCAGGTAAAGAAGCAACAGTTAAAACTGAACATGGACCAACTGACTGATTCAGAATTGGGAAAGGAGTATGTCAAGCCTGTATATTGTCACCCTTACTTATTTAACTTCTATGCAGAATGCCAGGCTGGATGACTCACAAGCTAGAATCAAGATAGATGGGAGAAATATCAACAATCTCAGATATGCAGATTACCACTCTAATGGCAGAAAATGAAGAGGAACTGAAGAGCCTCTTGATGAGGGTGAAAGAGAAGAGTGAAAAAGCTGGCTTAAAACTCAACATTCAAAAACATAAGATCATGGCATCTAGTTCCATCACTTCCTGGCAAATAGGTGGGAAAAAAGTGGAAACAGTGACAGATTTTATTTTCGTGGACTCCAAAATCACTGCAGATGGTGACTGCAGCCACAAAATTAAAAGACAATTGCTCCTTGGAAGAAAAGTTATGACAAACCTAGACTGCATATTAAAAACAAAAACATTACTTTGCCAACAAAGGTCCTTATAGTCGAACCTATGGCTTTTACAGTAGTTATGTATGGATGTGCAGGCTGGACCATAAAGAAGTCTGAGTGCTGAGCAATTGATATTTTGGAATTGTGATGCTGGAGAAGACTTTTGAGAATCCCTTGGATAGCAAAGAGATCAAAATAGTCAATCTCAAATGAAGTTAACCCTGAATATTCACTGAAATAACTGATGCTGAAGCTGAAGCTCCAGTACTTTGGCCACGTGATGGCAAGAGCCAACTCACTGGAAAAGACCTTGATGCTCGGAAAGACTGAGGGCAGGAGGAGAAGAGGGCAACAGAGAATGAGATGGTTGGATGGCATCAGTTACTCACTGGATATGAGTTTGAGCAAACTCTGGGTAATATTGAAGGACAGGGAAGCCTGGCACGCTGCAGTTCATGGAGTTGCAAAGAGTCGGAAGTGACTTAGTGACTGAACAACAACGAGACAAGACATGGAAACAATCTAAGTATTCATCAGTAGACGAGTGGATAAGGAAAATGTGGTAAACATTACCAATGGAATATTAATCAGCCATAAGAAAGAATGAACTCTTTCCATTTGTGACAAATTGGTTGGATTTTGGGTATTATACTAAGTGAAAGAAGCTAAACATATACTGTATGATTTCACCTATATGTAGAGTCTAGAAAGCAAAACAAATGAACAAACATAACAAAGCAGAAACAGAATCATAAATATAGAGAACAGACAGGTGGTTGCCAAAGGGGAAAGGACGGAAGGAAAAAAGAAATAGGTGAGGGATATTGAGGTACAGACTTCCATTTGCAAAATAAATGATTCATGGGTATGAAAATAACTATGTGTATCTTTGAATGGTGATATCATAATTAGCATTATCCTTGTTGATCACTTTGAGATGTAAAAGGTAAAAACAAAAGAATTAAACCGATGGAAAATAATGCTATGTTTTTAACATGGAGACTTAAGATCATTAAAATATTAGTTTGTCATAAATTAACAAATGCACCAGATTTTGACTTGCTTGAATGTAACTGTTTTGAGTATGTGTGTGTGTTGGGGAAGGGTGTAATTTAAATAAGCTGCTTCTAAAATTTATATGAAAATTTTAAGCAAACAAAAACATCTAAAAATATTCTGAGGAAGAATAGTGGCAGGTAAATATCTCTATTAGGTAATAAAACATTTTAAAACAAACATGTAAGTGGAATAGAATTAAAATTCTACATTATTTCTGTATTTCACATTATGTCAGAGGACTTTTCATTTGCTCCAGGGAAGGATAAGCCCAAAAGAATTCAGGGAAAAAAAAAGTCAATTGAATTTCAAAAAGTTTTTTAAAATGCATAACGAAAACATTTGCCTGAAAAGCTGAAATAGTTTTTAACTTGAGCAAACTTTTCTAGAGAGGAAAGCTTATTTGAGTTTACATAGAATAATTTTGAATATCAAAAGCCTAAGCACTAAAAGTACTTTGTATGTGAAACATATAATGTAAACTACTACAGAGTTAGGAAGGATTTAGGTTTTTCTGCTGAAATGAAACAAAGGTGTCTGGCTTTGTGGAGATGATAGCACTAGAATTAGCTGGTTGTTGGGGAAGGCCCACTCTTGCACCTACTGGAGATGCCAGGTTTACCCTATTGTAAAGAAGGAAGGGAGGCATCTGATAAAGCAGAAGTGATATGTCCCTCACTTCCCAGCCTCAGAAAGCATGCGACTGCTGGTGGAGCAGAAATAGGTGAGTGATACATCCAAGAGGATGTCTTGGTGACTCCTCATTGTGTCCTATTTACTCCATTATAGGGTTAAGGGTGCAACTAAATGTCCAAGTGCCCTCAAGTGCTTGGAGATAGAGGGCCAGTGAGCTGAGAGTAATCACAAGGAAGATGAAGCAGGAACCACATTGTTTGAAGAACATGACAAGACCAGAGTCATCTCAAAAGATACCAACAAGGATGACTACAAGGGTCATGTATCCATACTGAATCCAACACGGACAGATGGAAGTGACCATGGATCAAGTTCCTCGTCTTCCCTGCTAAGAAAGCTAGAAGCCTCTGATACCAACCCAAGGTTCTCGGACTCCTTAATCAATAGAAATTGATAGGTCAGACAAGAAATTCAGGCAAGGCTTTATTGGGACTTGGGTTGCAGCACAAAGTGTGAAAGTGAGTTAACAGGTTCCTTTGCAAGCCCCTGAGTAGGGGTGAGGGGGTGAGCTAGTCCTTTAAATAGGATGAGGCTAGGGGCAGACCTCTTGGGTCAGAGCAGAGGAGTGGCTTAAGTGGTCTGCTCACCTCCTTGCTGATGCTATGTGCAGGGATAATGCATAGGACCCTGCTTTTACTCAACACTTTAGAAGTGGCAGTTGGGTTTTTTATTGTTCATAATTGCCTGACTGCTTCCCAGGTGGCACTAGTGGTAAAGAACCTGCCCGCCAGTGTAGAAGACATAAGAGATGTTGGTTCAATCCCTGAGTTGGGAAGATCCCCTGGAAAAGGAAATGGCAACTCACTCCAATATTCCTGCCTGGAGAATCCCATGGACAGAGAAGCCTGGCAGGCTACAGTTCATAGGGTAGTGATGAGTCGGACATGACTGAAGCAATTTAGCACACACACAAGACATGTGCGCAGTTATTTTTAGCTACTTATAGTTTCTTTGTATTTTGTTGTTGGAGGATAGGTTTGTCCAGGTGCAAGAACTGCAACAGTGACAGACTATTTCTTGGGTTCCAAAATCACTGCAGATGGTGACTTCAGTTACTATATTAAAAGATATTTGCTTCTTGGAAGAAAAGCTATGACAAACTTAGACAGCATATTAAAAAGCAGAGACATTACTTTGCTGACAAAGGTGCATATAGTCAAAGCTATGGTTTTTCCAGTAGTCATGTATGGATGTGAGAGCTGGACCATAAGGAAGGCTGAGCGCTGAAGAATTGTTGCTTTTGCAATGTGGTGCTGGAGAATGTCACAGTCTTTGTAGACCAGGACCTGGGAACTGGAGTCGGGGTACTTTACTTGCAGAAACACATGCTTATGTATCGTCAATAAAAATAATTACTCAACCATTAAAAAGAATGAAATTCCACCCGTTGCAACAAAATGGATAGTCCTTTAAGAAAAAGGTCACTGAAGTGAGTCACTGAAGGGAGTTACTGAAGGGAATCCAAGCAGGTGCTCTTTCCCATGTCTCAGTTCTGAGAACTGCATGCAGCTCTGCTCGTTCCTGTTTCCCAGGAACTGATAAGGAACAGAGAGTCCTTGAGAAATGGCACACAAAGGAAGAAAACAACATATTGGATCACTTAAAGTTGAACATCCTCTGACAGGAGAACAGTCTTGAGAGTTCCTGGTCTGCAAGGAGATCAAAGCAGTCAATCCTAAAGGATATCAATCTTAAATATTCATTAGAAGGACTTATGCTGAAACCAAAGCTACAGTCCTTTGACCGCCTGATGTGAATAGCCAACTTGTTAGAAAAGACCGTGATGTTTGGAAAGATTGAAGGCAGGAGGAGAAGGAGATGATTGACAAAGGACGAGATGGTTGGATGGCATCACTGACTCAGTAGACATGTTTGAGCAAGCTCTGGGATATGGTGAAGGACAAGGTGGTCTGGTGTGCTAGACTCCATGGGGTCACAAAGAGTTGGACACAACTGAGTAATTGAACAACAGCAACAACCAGCACTGCAACAAAGGGTTCCAGGCCCCAGGTCTAGATTGTCTCACCTCCACCCGAGCGTGATCCACTCAGAGGATAATGAGGAAGAAAGGAGAGGACCAGGACCTTGAGTTTCACTGTTTAGTCATAAAATAACTTAACTACTAAATTGTCTAAATTTACAGAAAAAGACTAGCTGACTTTTTCTGGCAGACTGAGGGGATGAGCTAGTCCTTTAAATGGGATGAAGTTAGGGATAGACCTCTTGGGTCAGGGCAGAGGAGTGGCCCAAGTCAGGTCCTTTTCCTACCTGACTTTTTCAGGCAGATCAGCAGCTCAGAATTACAAACCACACTGAATTGCAGATTGGTTTTAAAGTTAGATTTTTACGTGCTATAGCCTATATAGCTTATAAAATGCATAATCACCTTATAGATTTTATTTGATATTTCTGTATTTAAAAATATTTTGCAATGAGAATACTGTGTATTCATATATATATGTACCTTTTAATAAATAGATCAGTATAATAATTTTGACTTGCTCAGTAATTATCAATATTAACCATTATAGTTTGATTCAACACCTATTTTTTTAACCACAATTAGTCTAAAGTTCACTCTGATTCTTTTTTAAATTTATTTTTAAGATGAATAACGGTACATTGTCTTCTATTATTCCATTTCTAACTCAGTTGCTTTAATTTTATGGAAGTTTTCAAGTCAAAAGTCCTTTAGTGTTGACTTTTTTCCATATATTTTTAAAACTTTTACTTTATTTTACTTTATAATACTGTATTGGTTTTGCCATACATCAACATGAATCCACCACAGGTGTACACGTGTTCTCAGTCCTGAACCCCCCACCCTCCTCCCTCCCCATACCATCTCTCTGGGTCATCCCATTGCAAAAACTACCTAATTTATCAGAAAGGTGCTATGCTGATTCTTTTCATATTTCCATTAATTTTGTTTCTTTGCCTTTGTGAATTTACATATAAAAGGCAGGAGAGGTCCCAACCTGAACAGCCTTTTCTAAACTCTCTTTGGCTCCTCCTGACCACCCCCTTGCCCTTCTTGTTTCTCTCCTATCACAAGAAGTTCCAATTTGGATCTGCTTCTAATTTTTCTTTCTTCTTAGCTAATTTCATAGCATTCTTCCAATGCTTTGATCCCTGAGCTGTTAGTCTTCTCTTCTTTTGAGCCTGCTATATATCTTGCCCACGAGAGAGCCCTTCTTGAAGCCTCACAAGGATTTTTTCATGTGACTTATCTCTAGCCAGAAGAAGTGAAGCATCAGACCAAGTCATGTAAGCTCCATACACGTCATATGTGGTTAGTACTTCTCTCCACTCAACTTCTTCACTTCTCACAACTTTGGTTTCCTTTCCTTTGAAGTCCTGCATACTTGAAAATATTGTCTCTAGAAAGATTCTAGCTGATTGTAAACTCATTTCCTAAAAGGTATTTACATTTTCACTTTGTTTATCATATTAAAACAGAAGGCACTTAGATTTCTACACAGTATCCTTCCTAGTGACCACTTGTTCAAGCATCCAATTTTTGTTAGAAGATTCAGTGAAGTGGTAATTTTAATGTGGTTTATACCATGTTAAAAAATGAACTGGTCACTTTAAGTTTGACCTTGGGTGGCCTCGGCCTACAGCAGCTTAGAGTGGGGCTTGGGTTCCCAGAAAGAGATTGAGGCTGGGTTGAGGAGAAGAGAACATCAGATCTTAGTCACCAGACAAGTGGCCAGTGATAAGGGCCCTGTCCCTTCGGCTTTGCAGAAAAGGATCAGCACAAAGAAGGAAAGTAGAAACCAAGTAAAGTATTTATTAAGAGGAAAAGAGGACAGGACCTGTGGATATACACACAGGCTGACTCAGACTTTCTGAGTACACCCCTGTAGTAGTTTGAATTACATTTTTGGGGTATTTCTTCCAAGTTTCCTTTGGCCAATCTTTTAGATTTGCCTGGTTCACAGTCCATATTTCATATGTCTTAGAATCCTCCCATGTGAGTGCACACATCTCTTAGCCAAGATAGATTTTACTGAAAAGGCATCTGGGTAGAACTTCCCTTGGCATAACTGCTCTTTGGCCTCCAAGGAGTTTCTGCACATGTGTAGTCAAGGAGGTCTCCTGACTTCAAGAATGAAGAATACGTGGTCTGGCTGGGGCCCAGCCTCCTCCTTTAATTGTCCTGCTATTCTTGACTTGGAGTTTCAACCCACAGGGAATGAATCCCAAATAGCTTTACCATGGGGAGAGGGAAGGGGCTCATCTACCTCCTGCCTCAAGATGAACATGAGATCACATTCTGATCTTAAAATTATCTCCTGGAATAGGGCCACTGTGTATTTATTTACAGGTCTGTAGAGTGACTTGTGTTTTTGTTATGCTAACAAAGAGGCTGAGGAAGTGAAATATCATTTGTTAGAGGCTTGCCCCTCAGCTCCATTTCTGCTCTGGCCCTGTATATGATGATGAAACTTCGCCAATCATTTGAAATACTGGCTTTGTAACTTTACCGGTATAGACTTCCTCCTAGAAGGCATGCACACCTATTTGGGTAGGGATCTCATCTTAGGGAAGGGATTTCTACTCACCATTCTCTGCAGAGTATCCTGGACTTCTTTGTTTCTTAGACTATACACAGCAGAGTTTAGTAAAGGTGTGATGACAGTGTAGGTCACCGAGATCAGCTGATCTTCATCCTTGCTGTTCTCTGACTTGGGCTTGAAGTAGGCAATGGAGGCACAGCCACAGTGGACAATGACCACAGTGAGGTGGGAGGTGCCATTGGCAAAGGCCTTCTTCCAGCCCTCAACTGAGGCAGCTTGAGAATGATGGAGATGATGAAGATTTAGGAGATGAAGAGGAAGATGGCAGGGCCTGTGATGGCCAAGAGACTAAGGTCAGGATATCATTGATGATTGGGGTAGCACAGGCCAGGTTCTGCACAGGTCGAACATCAGGGAAGAAATGCTCAATCAGTGCCTTGCAAAAGGGCAATCTGGAAATAGCCACAGCCTGAACCAGTGAGAGTGAGAACCCCGCAGCACTGACAGAGAATGCCAGCAGGGCACAGACCCTCCAGTTCACAATGACTGAGTAATGAAGTAAGTTACAGATAGCCACATAGCGACCATACCCCATTACTGCCAACAAGAGGCAGCTGGTGATGGCAAAGCCAAGAAAGAAAAAAAGCTGAGTCCCACAGCCCTCCAGGGAAATGGATTGGCTCAGACCTACAAGGCTGAAAGGCATGCATGGGATGATGACAAGGGAGTAGAACGTCTCTGATGTAGACAGGACACTTAGAAAGAAGTACATGGGGGAGGTGATGGTCTATATGGATAGCAGTCACAGTGATGGCATTACCAGCCAGAGTTAGAATGCACAGGATGAGAAACACCCTTAAGAGCTCAGCTGATGTTCTTGGAAGTTGGAGAAACCTTGGAAAATAAACTCTCTTATCTCTGTGTGGTTGGCTGTCCTCATTGGAGATCTCAGGGCTGAAAAACATAGAGAAAGTCAGCACCATCTCTTGGTGCTGCCCCCTCCCCTCTGGTGAGCACACTGTCTAAAGATTCAATACCACAAAGATTCAGTTCAAAATTTCATGAATCAACTGCCTTTCCCAGAGACGTGGCAGACTAAGTCCTAGAACTGGAATAAGAGATACAGAAAATTTGTGCAACATTATTTAAAAGCTTGGGGTAAAGCTTTCTTTTCAGGTATTCCTGGGTCATTAAAAAAAAATGATAACCTATGTATGGCCCATGAAATTGGTCTCAAAGTTTTCTTAAAACTATATTTTCTGTAGACGACAGTCTCAATTCACCATGTAATTGAGCTGAAATTGTCACAAAAAGAAACTTTAAACTTACAAATATTTGATAATCTAACCAATGGTTCAAAGAGGAGCTAATAATGGAAGTTAAAAAATATTTAGAACTAAAGAATAGTACGAGTATCACATCAGTTCAGTTCAGTCACTCAGACGTGTCCGACTTTGAGACCCCATGAATTGCAGCACGCCAGGCCTCCCTGTCCATCACCGTCTCCCAGAGTTCACTCAGACTCACGTTCATCGAGTCAGTGATGCCATCCAGCCATCTCAACTTCTGTCATCCCCTTCTCCTCCTGCCCCCAATCCCTCCCAGCATCAGAGTCTTTTCCAATGAGTCAACTCTTCGCATGAGGTGGCCAAAGTACTGGAGTTTCAGCTTTAGTACCATTCCTTCCAAAGGAATCCCAGGCCTGATCTCCTTCAGAATGGACTGGTTGGATCTCCTTGCAGTCCAAGGGACTCTCAAGAGTCTTCTCCAACACCACACTTCAAAAGCATCAATTCTTCGGCGCTCAGCCTTCTTCACAGTCCAACTCTCATATCCATACATGACCACATTTAAAACATTATTAGAGGGAACTTTGTAGTTTAAAATGCTTTTTTGCCACTTTTATAAAAGGATGAAAATTAATGAGTGGAGCATCTACCCTAAGAAGTTATAAAAACAAGATTAAAAAAAGAAAGTAGAAGTTAAAAAAATAATACGTTATAAATATATAAAAGAAAGATGAAACAGATAAGATCCAAAAGGGTAAAAATTTATAAACTTTAGGTAAACTGCTAGTGAAAATGTCAAAGGAGAAAAAAAAATGAGAACGCAAACTCTAGTAAGAATTAATAAAGAGACGTAAAGACAGAACTTTCAGACACAAAAAGATGAAAAGCAATTTTATGAAAAGCTTTGTCTCAGTACATTTTGAACTTCAATGAAATGGATACATTTCTAGAAAAAAAATTACTTATCAATATTGAATTAAGAAGAAGTCTGAAAACTATTTTAAGAAATAAAGACAGTAGTGAAAAGTCTACAAATAAACCTCCAGGCCAAGAACAATTTACCAATAACAATTTTCAACATTCAAGGATAAATTAATTTCAATCTTAAGACTGAAATAGTTTAAACTATTATGGGTAATAAAAAAGGGGGGTAGGGGAGCAAAATTTGCCACCCCCAAGATGTATCTCTTTAGCATGAAGATTACTTTAGGCTGGTTATTTTTAAGGTCCAGAGACTCAGGAAGAATTTTTGACCTTCCTTCTAACTGCCTAAAAGTTTGTAGATGGAGAGCTTGTTCCAGGAAGAGAGCCATCACTATAGATAACTGTGGTATGAATCAGGTATGGTAGGTAGAGAGAAACCTAGCAAAGTCAACTTATTAAAATTTCTCTGTCCCATTGTTTCTGCCTGGCCCAGCAAACATTTGTTTATCAAAGATTTACTTTTCTTGTGAACTGTGGATTGTCTAGTCCCAAATCACTACCCCCAACATCCTCTTTTTTTCTTTAGCTGAACATGATATTAAGGTGAGGGTTTCAGTTATTTTGGTGAGTTATTCAGTCTTCCTGAATCTCTCACATATGTACTTGTTATTTAACTTTTGTTTGATTTTTCTCTCACTAATATGTCTCAGGTCAATTTAACTCTTAGACTGGTCAGAAGAAACTAGAAAGGTAGAATAAAATTTCTTTCTCCCTGATGAGGGAATACTCCTAACCCCATTTTATGAAGTTGGAATTATCTTGATACCAAATTTATCAGGGTAATCTCACTCATAGAAATAGTTGCAAAACTCTCAAGCAAAATGTCACCAGGCCAAATTCAACCATGTATAAAGTGAGTATATGACCAAGCTGGTTTTATTTTAGGATGCTAAGCTTGTTTAACATTAAACAGCCCAATTATATTTTTCCTCAAATGAATTATTTAAAGGAAAAGAGATATGATTATTTCAGTAGCTGCCAAAAAAGCATTTTTTAGAGTCTACTTATAAGAAACCTTAGTAAACAAAGAATAAAAGATTTTTAAAAAAACTGATAAAGCATATGTACAGCAGTTCTTCAGCCAGCATATACTTAAAGGTGAAATACTGAAGGATTCTTTTTAAGATTAAGAACAAGATAAGGGTGACTGCTTTATCTGCTTCTATTCAACACTGAAAATTGAATATTCTAGCTAGCCCAGTAAGGCAAGAAAAAAGAAATTAAAGATATAAGAATTGAGAATAAAGAAATTCTTTGTAGATGATGTGATTGTGAACATAGAAAATCTAAGAGAAGCTACTGATAAACTATTAGCATTATTAACAGGGTCTAAAAAACTTTCTGGTACAAAATTTATATATAAAAATTCATCACATTTCTGTACTTAAATTGGTAGAAAATTAAATTTAAAAGAGCTATCATTTATGGTAGCTTAAAAATAGAAAATACCTAGGAATAAAGACCTTTATTAAGAAAATTATAAAACTTTAATAATAAACACTAAAGATGACTGAAATGAATGAAGCAGCACACCATGCTTATGAATTGCAAGATCTAATATTACAAAGATTTCAATTAATCAAAACTCCTGTGCAACTCAATCAGAATCCCAAATGGATTGTTTTGGGTTCATTGGCTGCCAGATTGACAACTGATAGTAAAATTTATATGGAAGTACAAAGAGAAGCCAAAACACCCCTAAAGAAGAAAAGCAAGTGTAAAGGGTTTGCCTTTCAAATACTGTTGCTTATCCTAAGGCTATAGAAATTAAGAAGATGTTGTATTATTACAGGATAAGCAATCACACCAATAGGGGGAAAAATTGAGCTCTGAAATACAGAAACTATTTGCACCAGAGCTGGCTTTGCAGATTGGTGGAAAGCACAGAGTCATCAATTAATAGTCCTGGAATAGTTGGTTTACCCATATGGAAAAAACTGAAATTAGATGAGCTTACACCATTAAAGAGGAGGGCATGGCAACCCACTCCAGGATTCTTGCCTGGAGAATTCCACAGACAGAGGAGCCTGGCAGGCTACAGTGCATAGGCTCACAAAGAGTGGGACATGGCTGAAGCGACAGCACACACACCATTAAAGGGCTTCCCAGGTGGCTCATTGGTAAAGACCCTGTCTGCCAATGCAGGAGACACAGGATATGCAGGTTCAATCCCTGGGTTGGGAAGATCCCCTGGAGAAGGAAATGGCAACTCACTCTAGTATTCTTGCCTGGAGAATCCCATAGACAGAGGAGCCTAGCAGGCTATAGTCCATAGCATCACAAAGAGTCAGACATGATTGAGCAACTGAGCATGAGCAAGCACAGCTTTAAAAAAAATCTGTTTCAGATGTACCAAAATGTAAAAACAAACAAACAGAACATCCTCCGGAATGTCTAGAAGATAATAGAATATTTTTAAAATTTGGGATAGTGAAAAATACAAAGCAGAAAAGAAAATAATGATAAATTTTATCCCATGAAAAATTAACTCCTATTTTTCAAAAATAAATCACAAGAAAAGAAAGAAAAAGGTATAAACAGGAAAAACATTCACAATAAAAATAACATATAAAATGCTAGAACCTGGAACTCTAAAAATCAGAAGGAGAAGATTAGCTTAATATAATAATAGATTTAAAAGAAACCAACAGGGATTTTATATGAGGGAACACAGTTAGCATGTGAATGGATTTTTAATATTGTTACTAGCCAGAGAACATAAGACCACAGACTACAAGTTAAGACCACAGCCCATTTCATACTTATCAGATTACAAAACGTCAAAACTATCACAGATACAGTACAATGGAAGCTCTGGTTCCCTAATAAAAGGAATGTAAATTGATAAAAATTGATAAAATTATTTTGAAAAACAGATATTACCTGTCAGAGCTGAAAATGAACATATCCTATGCAATTCTATCATTAGATATTTAGCTCAGAAAAACTAAAGAGTCACAAGCAAGAAGATTATAGCAAGTTTGTTTATTGTTGAAAAATGAAACTGAAACAAACCAAGTATTTTCAAAAGCAGAAAGGATATTTAAATTGAAGTAAATTCTTACAATGAAGTATTATAGAACAATGAATGAATTAATTGTGAAACAGGGGTGGGCAAACCACAGCCCACAGATCAGCTGTTTTTGTAAATAAGGCTTTATTGGAGCACAGTCACACCCATTTTTATGTATTATGTATGCCTGCTTTTGCACGAACACAGTAGAGTTAAACAGAGGCAATAAAGATTGTCTGGCCTACACAGACTAAAAAGAGGCAACAAAGATTGTATGGCTTTCACAGTCTAAAATATTTACTAGCTGATCCTTTACAGAAAAAGTTTGCTGACTCCTTAAAGGGACAAATTACATGTTCACAAATCAATGTAGATGAATCTCAAATCATAATGTTGAATAATAGAAGCTAACCAAAGTTTGTATACATGTATTTGTATGTGTGCATTCCATTTATTGGGCTTCCCTAGTAGCTCAGCAGTAAAGAAACTGCCTGCCAATGCAGAAGACATAAAAGACACAGGTTTGATTCCCTGGAATTGGAAGATCCGCTGGAGGAGGGCATGGCAACCCACTCCAATATTCTTGCCTGGAGAATCCCATGGACCTCGAGAGAATCCTGGCAGGCTCCAATCTATAGGGTCGTAAAGACACAGACATAGCTGAAGCAACTTAGCATTCACGCATACATTCTATTTATTTAATTTTCCAAAGAAGACAAGATTAAATAATATATCATTTAGAAATAATAATAAGTTCTTCAAAGCAGTATGTTCTTTAAAAACATGAGAAATTTAAAATATGGAAATTCTTTAACCTAAAACTCATGATAGTGACTATCTGGCATATATTGAAGTATTTTAAAGGAGCATATGTGAGACTTCTAGTTTTATGGTGACTTTCTGGTTCTTAGCTTAGGCAGAGGGTACCTAGGTATTTGTTTTATTATTTTTCTTAAAATGTGCATTTGTTTTGTATGCTCTTTTTAATGCATACCATACTTTACAATAAAAATTTTAGTGTTATGTATCAAATGTTAAATGAATCACCAGTCCAGGTTGATGCATGATACTAGATGCTTGGGGCTAGTGCACTGAGACAACACAGAGGGATGGTACGAGGAGGGAGGAGGGAGGGGCATTCAGGATGGGGAACACATGTATAACCTGTCTCTTATACACATCTTCCCTATATTGTAATGAAAAGCAAAGATATATGCCCACATAAATGTGGATACATATATATATACAAAAGATTTAGAATACAGAAATGATTACATGTGATATTTATATATAGAAACTAATACTAGTATATTTTTAAACTATCAATATATTGCACAACTTTTTAATTATGCATAAGAAAATTTTTTAATTCAATGGAAAATAATGGTTGAAAAGCAGGATATAATATGGTATATGCAGAATTATCTCAACTAATCAAAAGTATAGAATACAGAGAAAGCTAAATGGAAATCATCTAAATGTTAGTAGTACACAATTCTGCATGGCATAACTCACGCTATAAATTTCTACTGTCTCTTGAATTTTGCAAAGTGTCCATGATGAATATGTACTATGTAGGCAGTGGGTGGAGGATAAGTTCAGTTCTTTGAACTTGAGGTTATTCTTATCACTGTCTTTTCATCTAAGTATCCCTCCAGTCTTAGTTCTGTTGGCGTTTTTCATTCTCATGTGATGGCGCTTATCACATTTAGTTGAAATTATTTATCTAACTTTTGAATTATATTGTAGGCTTTTTAATGACAGGGATAATGAAAGTGTTGAAAGTGTTGCTGATTCATGTCTGACTCATTGCAGCCCCATAGCCTATAGCCCTCCCAGGCTCCTTTGCCATGGAATGTTCCAGGCAAGAATACTGGAGTGGGTTGCCATTTCCTCCTTCAGGCAATCTTCCAGACCCAGGAACTGAACATGTGTCTCTTATGTCTCTTGCATTGGCAGGTGGGTTCTTTACCACTAGTGTCACCTGGGAAACCTCTTATAGCAGAGATCATACTTAGTCATTTCCATATACCCAGAACCTAGCCTAATATTTGCCCTCTCTTAAGCTTTTGATAACTATGTGAACCAATAATTGAAGTAATACCCTTGAGGCACATCTAGTCTGGGGAAGGAGACCCATACGGTTGCCAGATATATACAGCAGCACTGCCTTGAGCACATGGAAACTAGGACAAAGTATTGAAGTAAAAATCTAGACAGTCCTGTTGAAAGATAAGCCACTCAGTCGTGTCCGAATCTTTTTGACCCCATTGACTGTAGCCTGCCAGGCTCCTCTGTCCATGGGACTCTCCAGGCAAGAATTCTGCAGTGGTTGCCATTTCCTTCTCCAGGGGATCTTCCCAACCCAGGAATCAAACCCTAGTCTCCTGCATTGTAGGCAGATTCTTTATTGACTGAGCTACAAGGGAATTTCCATTATTAAGAAGAGACATAGATAATTCATCTGGGGTTAGCTTTCCAATACTTAATCTAACTTTTGGTGGACAGCTCTTTCTCCAAAAATATGGTAGAAAATTATAGGAATTTTGGCCATTTTACAGTTTCCTTTATTCTTCAAAGTAATGAAACATCTACTGCTCAAAAATAAATATGTTGTAGAAATGTAATGATGCTTAGTTCCAAAAAGGATAAAAGTGTTGTCTAATATCACATATTTAGTTCATGGCAGAGAGGACTTGGGAACCCAGCTCTTTTTAGCTTGTACTGAGTTCTCTGTTCTTGAAAGTTCTCAATACTGGAGGGAAGATGATGTCCTTTCCATCTCAGCTGAGATACTGATACATGTAACACTGATAGACAGAAGTTGATGAGCCTTCTCTAGGAAGATATTAAAAAGCAGAGGAAACCACTTTATCTTCTTCTGAGTTGCTTTGATATCTCTGTGCAGAGACAAGATATGGGTTGATATGTATTACCCAATTTCCTGTTAGTTCCTAACACAGCTACTAGTGTCTAGTAGAAGGGCAAGTCTCAGAAGAAAACTGTATTTCTCCTGCTGCAAGACTAGCATCTATCTGTCTAGAAACTCCAGCTCTAGCCCCATTCACATCCATGTCCACATCACACACACACACACATACACACCCCACCACACACACACAGATTATGTAAAGCATATTTCTCTGGAAGTAGTCATCAGGATGCCCCTGTGTTACATTGCTGGGTGGAAGCAGAGCAAGATTGAGCCTAATTGAGCCTAACCCAAGATTGTAAGTAAGGGGAGTCAAAACAACATATAGACCTCAAATGTTGATGGAACAAAAGTTGTCCCTTAGACTCTGAATGTCTCAGTTAATTTGTAAATGCAAAAACAACACTTGATTAAAATATAGTATATATCATCCTCTTAAGACAGTCTGCACAACTTAAAGCTTACAAATTATCCTACAGGGAAATAAAATACGTACTCCCATTTTAAAGATGGACTACTTGCAGCTTAGAAATATTAACTACTTGTCAGACTCATATATCTAGTAACTGGTAAGACCAGGTGTAAAACACAGTATATGTGACTCCAGATTCTACATGCCTTCACTGAATCAAAACTTTGCTGATTAAATATTCAGGAATGAGGTTCAGGTTAGAGGGGAAGAAGACAACAGCTGTATGAAAAATGTCTGACCCTCAGTCTAATTTACTCGAAAGATAACAGGGACTTCAGTGGTAGATGAAAACTCTGGCATTATGAAGGTTTTCTAATTTACTATCTCTCCCTCCATAGTTTTAAACAGACTCTTCCATTATTTAAAAATAAAACTTATGACGATATTCTATTCCACTTTATAGGCACTTGGTCTCAAAAAGACCATCATGCAAAACACAGGCAAAGTATGAAACTCTAAGTTTAAGAAAATCATCAGAAAACCAGAATGAGAAAAGAAAGAAACTTAGAAAATTTAAAACCTCTTTTTTTTTTCCCCTACCAGCCACCACTTACTTCTTGCAAAGTTGGCAAAGGATATGAGAGAAGTTCTTTTAGTGGCTGTGCATCTGAACTTAAAAAACAAACAAACAAACAAACAAACAAAAAAACAAAAACAAAGATAAGACTCTCTCCAAGAGGCCTATAAGGGTACAGGGAGGAAGGAGGGAGGGGCATTCAGGATGGGGAACACATGTATAACTGTGGCTGATTCATGCTGATGTATGGCAAAACCAATACAATATTGTAAAGTAATTAGCCTCCAATTAAAATAAATTTATATTTTAAAAAAAATGGAAAACCCCAGGCATAAAATTTCAGCATTTCCTGAATGTCAGAGGTATGGGGACCAGCTTAAGGCCAGAGCATTGCATCCTCTGGCCTGGGAGGATCTTCTTGCAGAGAGGAAGCCTCTTGAAACCCCAAATCTGGGAGCTCTGTTTATTCCCAAAAAAGAACCAGATCCATCTAAGACTCTAGGGACTTCCTCTTGAGAATCATTTCAGGCCACAAGGGGTAGCAAAGAAAGAGCTTGAGGCTCTGTCCCAGGGGCTTGATTAGGAACTTGAGCCATTGATAGAACAAAATACTGCCTTTGGCTACTGACTCACAAGAGCAGTTTGCATTGTAGAAAATGTGTATAAGAGACAGCTCTGGTACTTTTTGAATGGATGGATGAATAAATGGATGACCATGAAAAGGGCTTGATTAGGAACTTGAGCCATTGATAGAACAAAATACTGCCTTTGGCTACTGACTCACAAGAGCAGTTTGCATTGTAGAAACTGATATGAGTTTTGTTAAAAAAAAAAATGACAAACCAAAACAGTGAACCTGGAAGGAACATGCAAAATAAAATACATGTCAGTTATTCTGTGCTTGAGGATTATTTCTTCATTTAATGAAGCAATAACTATTGATGAACAGCTATTTTTTCTGCATGTAGTATGCTGAGTATTGGAGGTGCAAGCATGGCAAAATCCACCATTGTGTTTGCTCTCATAAAGCTTATCAAAGAGGGAGGCATATTGAGTTGTGAAAGTGAAAAGTGAAGTCGCTCAGTTGTGTCTGACTCTTTGCGACCCCATAGACATCAGGCTCTTCCATCCATGGGATTTCCTAGGCAAGAGTGCTAGAGTGGGCTGCCATTTCCTTCTCCAGAGAATCTTCCCAACCCAGGGATCAAACCCAGGTCTCCCGCATAGTAGACAGATGTTTTACCGTTTGAGCCACCAAGGAAGTCCATATATTGAGCTGTAGTTAATCCATTGGGTATCTTTTGTGTGAATTAGGGGAAAAAAAAGAAGCTTGTTTGGAGAGATGCAACCCATGTGCACACACAGTGAGTAGACAATATATTTGTGTAATTAGTAAAAGAGCATAACTTCAGTGGATGTTTGGGGCTTTATACTAGGATGTATATATCACCAGGAGGCAGTGAAAGGGAAACCTGGTGTGCTTCAGTCCATGGGGTCGCAAAAAGTTGGACATGACTTAGCGACTGAAAAACAACCAGGATATATGACTTGTCAAGTGGACTGTGGGCTGGATTTTATCCTTCATTCTCCTCCTTGATTATGTATCCTTGTGCAGTACACGGCTTGCACACTAGGCAGGTTTCAAATAAATAGTCTCACAAATGAGTACCATAGTACAAGCAAAAATAAATGCTATAAGAAAAAAAATGCAGAATTTTTCTCTAAGAATTTAATATTTATTTATTTGCTTATTTATTTTTGGCTGTGCTGGGTCTTTGTTGCTGCTCACTACTTTCTCTAGTTGCAGTGAAGTGTGGTGTTGGATAAGACTCTTCAGAGTCCCTTGGACAGCAAGGAGATCAAATCAGTCAATCCTAAAGGAAATCAACCCTGAATATTCATTGGATAGACTGATGCTGAAGCTGAAGTTCCAATACTTCGGCCACCTGACACAAAGAACAGATTCGCTGGAAAAGACTCTGAAAAAGGAAAGATTGAGTGCAGGAGGGAAAGGGGGCAACAGAGGATGAGATGGTTGGATGGCATCACTGATTCAATGGACATGAGTTTGAACAAGCTCTAGGAAATGGTGAGTGACAGGGAAGCCTGGTGTGCTGTAGTCCATGAGGTTGCAAAGAGTTGGATAGGACTTAGCAACTGAACAACAACAGCATGATTTTCACATTAAGTTGTGTTAGCTATTGAAGGGATAATGTCAGTTCAGAGATAGTGTCCAGTATTCTCCCTAAAATATATCTCTTACATTCAGTCACCCTGGCAAAGAGATGCAGGTTCTTGAAGAAAGGGAAGGCTACAGAGTGGTGAGAACATACTTTATAAATATATTCAAAGAATTAAAGGACATGGGCTTCCCTGATGGCTTAGCAGTAAAGAATCTGCCTGACAATGCAGGAGACACAAGTTTGATCTGTAGATCAGGAAGATCCCCTGGAGAAGGAAATGGCAACCCACTCCAGTATACTTGCCTGGAGAATTCCATGGACAGAGGAGCCTGGCAGGCTGTGGCCCATGGGAATCACAAAAGAGCTGGACATGACTCAGCAACTAAACAACAAATTTTTAACGAACTGAAAGAAAAACAGGGCATGAGTCCACAGTTAGTAAATCTTAAAAGAGAAATAAATGCAATAAATAAGAAGCAAATGCAAATTCTAGAGATGACTATAATAACTGAAAGGATGATCCAGAGATTTGAAATGGCAGGAGCAGGAACTAGAAAATCAATCAATAGAAATTATCCAATCTAAAGAAGAGAAAAACAGAAAAATAAAGAAAGATGAATAATCTATAACGAACTGAAAGAAAAACAGGGCATGAGTCCACAGTTAGTAAATCTTAAAAGAGAAATAAATGCAATAAATAAGAAGCAAATGCAAATTCTAGAGATGACTATAATAACTGAAAGGATGATCCAGAGATTTGAAATGGCAGGAGCAGGAACTAGAAAATCAATCAATAGAAATTATCCAATCTAAAGAAGAGAAAAACAGAAAAATAAAGAAAGATGAATAATCTCAGAAACCTGTAGGGGGAAAAAAAGCAAACTTTCCAACTTAGATGTAGTGGGATTCTTTGAAAAACCGAAATAAAAGAGCAAAAAAAATCCAAATATATAATGACTAAAGCCTGCTCAAATTTGATGAAAAACATTAAGAGATTCAGTAAGCTCAATAATTCTTGAGTAAAGTAAATGCAAGCAACGTGATGGACATAGAGTTGGGTAGGCTCTGGGAGTTGATGATGGACAGGGAAGCCTGGTGTGCTGCAGTCTATGAGGTTGCAGGGAGTTGGACACATCTGAGTGACTGAATGGAACAGAAGGTAAATGCAAAGAGATTTATATGTAGGCACTCCAGAGTCAAACTTCTGAAAGCCAAATACAAAGACAAAATCTTGAAAACAGCTAGAGAAAAGTGAATCATCACGTACATTTAAAATAAAAAACTTTGCCTAGCAACAATATCCTTCAAAAACAATATCCTACAAAAATGAAGGTGAACTCAGTAAACAAAGATTGCCATACAACAAATACAACAGGAAGTTATTCAAGCTGAAAGGAAATGGCAATTTAGCACATATCCATGTTATATGTTATATGGATATATCCAACTTGTATCCACAGGGAAGAATGAAGAAAAACAGAAACACTACGTATGTAACACATGTGGGTAATTATAAAGGACTGTGTGTGTGTATGTGCTGTTTATATATCTGCATTTCTGTGTTCTTCTTTTAGTTTCTTAAAAAAAAAACAAACAGAAAACCACTTAAAACAGTCATTTAATTGTAACATATTTTTAGATTTATAGAAAATAAAGTTGTAATGTATTTGATAATAATAGCACAAAGGAGAGAGAGGAGGAAATAGATATATTGAAATTAAATTGTTATATGTCATTGAAATCAAATCAGGATTAACCTGAAATAGACTTTGATATTTAAATATGCATAGAAAAACTGCTTTAAATAAATTAATTTTTAACAAATCTATCTATAAAATCAACAGAGTGATTAACATGATACAATAAAAAAATGAAACAGAGAAGGCAGTAAAAAGGAAACAGAGGAATGAAAAAGACAGGCAACATAGAAAACAAACAGCAAAATTATATTAATAATACGCTAAAAGTGAATGCATTAAGTCCTCTGGTCAAAGAAAAAACTGTCATATTGGATTTAAGAAAGCAAAAGCCAGCCATGTGCTGTCCATAGGAGATACACTGTAGAACCAAAGATTCAGATACTCTGCGGTTGTAAATGGTCCTGCCATGCAAACAGAAGGCATGAGAGCTGTAGTGGCTATGCTGATTTCAAACAGCATGAAACTTTCTGATAAAGAATATTACAAGAAACAGAGAAATATGTTTAATTATGATAAAAGTGTCAATATGTTAGGAAGATATGAAATTATACATGTGTATGTACTTGACCATAGAGTCCCAAAGCCCACGAAGCAAAAGTGGCAGAATGAAAAAGAAGGAGACAATTTGACAATTATACTTGGAGAATATAATAATTCAATTTCAATAATTTATAATACAACTGGTCAGAGAAAATGTAAGGATATAGAATATTTGAACAACACTATCATCAACCACTTTGTCCTAACTAACATTTATGTAAATTCTAGACTCTATGTCAGGCCACAAAAGAAGTCTCAAGGGACTTCCCTGGCAATCCAGTGGTTAAGACTCTGTGTTCCACTGCAGGGAGTTGGGTTTGATCTGTGGTTATGAAACTACTCACAAGCCATGTGATGTGGCAAAAAATAGTTCCAAAACAACAAAAACAAAAGCTGCCAAAATTTTTAAAAATTGAAATCTTCTTTGACTAATATTAACACAAAACAATAACCTCCTAATAAATGTTGTTTGTATTATATATTTTTCATTCTTTTGTTTTTTCAGTTATACATTCTGATAATTAAGATATGATCCTTATTAACAAAACCTTATTTTCCTACTCAGTCTATCAATTTATGTCTACTAATGGGATTATTATATTTAATAAAATTTAAACTTTAAGTTTAATAAAATTACTGATATGTTTGGGGTTAAACAAGCTTAGAAGTTGTATTCTTCCCACGTCTTTTGTGTGTACCTTTTCTCTCTTATTTTTTTTGAAGGGACAGAGTAATCAAGAATTTTTAAAATTATTTCTTTCCTTTTTCATTTATTACTTTTACATAATTTTAATGGTTATTTTGGACTATACTGGTGGCTCAGTGGTAAAGAATCTGCCTGCAATGCAGGATTCAGTTCAGTCACTTAGTTGTGTCTGATTCTTTGCGACCCCATGAACTGCAGTACGCCAGGCCTCCCTGTCCATCACCAACTGCTGGAGTCTACCCAAACCCATGTCCATTGAGTCGATGATGCCATCCAACCATCTCATCTTCTGTCGTCCACTTCTCCTCCTGCCCTCAATCTTTCCCAGCATCAGTCTTTTCAAATAAGTCAGCTCTTCACATCAGGTGGCCAAAGTACTGGAGTTTCAGCTTCAATATCAGTCCTTCCAATGAACACCCAGGACTGATCTCCTTTAGGATGGATTGGTTGGATCTCCTTGCAGTCCAAGGGACTCTCAAGAATCTTCTCCAACACCACAGTTCAAAAGCATCAATTCTTTGGTGCTCAGCCTTCTTCACAATCCAACTCTCACATCCATACATGACTACTGGAAAAACCATAGCCTTGACTAGACAGACCTTTTTGGACAAAGTAATGTCTCTGCTTTATACTATGCTGTCTCAGTCAGTCAGTCAATTCAGTCGCTCATTTGTGTCTGACTCTTTGCTGTCTAGGTCGGTCATAACTTTCCTTACAAGGAGTAAGCATCTTTTAATTTCATGGCAATCACCATCTGCAGTGATTTTGGAACCCAAAAATATAAAGTCAGCCACTGTTTCCACTGTTTCCCCATCTATTTCCCATGAAGTGATGGGACTAGGTGCCATGATCTTCGTTTTCTGAATGTTGAGCTTTAAGCCAACTTTTTCACTCTTTACTTTCACTTTCATCAAGAGGCTCTTTAGTTCTTCTTTACTTTCTGCCATAAAGGTGGTGTCATGGATGTATCTGAGGTTATTGATATTTCTTCTGGCAATCTTGATTCCAGCTTGTGCTTCTTCCAGTCCAGCGTTTCTCATCATGTACTCTGCATAGAAGTTAAATAAGCAGGGTGACAATATACAGCCTTGACATACTCCTTTCCCTATTTGGAACCAGTCTGTTGTTCCATGTCTAGTTCTAACTGTTGCTTCCTGACCTGCATATAGGTTTCTCAAGAGGCAGGTCAGATGGTCTGGTATTCCCATCTCTTTCAGAAATGCAGGATACCCAGGTTCAATCTTCCCTCAGTCAGGAAGAGTCCCTCGAGAATGAAATGGCAACCCGTTCCAGTATTCTTGCCTGGGAAATCTCATGGACAGAGGAACCTGGTGGGCCATGGTTCCTGAAGTTTCAGAAGAGTCAGACATGTCTTAGCAACTAAACAACAACGGTAAAGTGGTTATTTTAGAATTACATTTCTAGGACAATGAAAAGACTATATGAAGTCTAAATTTAATATCATTTTCATGTTACTGTTGTATAGTTTAATTCTATAAATATTTAAAAATTCATAATACATTAATTCATGATTGTACAATATCAGCTTATACTTGCCCATGCATTTATCTTTTCTATAAGTTTTAAATTCATTTTTGTTATTTTTCATTTTTGTTTCCATCTAGGATGTATTTTCCTTCTACCTGAAGAACTCTTTATATTTCCTTAATGCAAGTCTGATGATGAATTCTCTCACTTTTTTAATCTAAAAATGTATTTTTTTAAATTTTTTAATGATAGGATTTTCTGAGTATAGAGTTTGAGTTTGGCAGCTATTTTATTTCAGCACCTTTAAGGTGCTATTCCATTGATTTGTGTTTTCCATTATTGCTACTAAGAAGTCATTTAATAGTCTTATTGTTATTCTTTGAAAATACTGTATCTTTTTTTCTTCTAGCTACTTTAAAAACTTTTAATCTTTATTTTTCAGTTGTTTTACATGATATTCCTACATGCATTTTGTGTGTAGGTGTATGTGTGTATATCCTGTGTCTGGTTCAAAGTGATTCTCAAATCTGCATCTGATGTTTTCCTCAGGTTTGGAAAACATATCGCTATTATTTCTTCATATATTGCTATTGATACATTCTATCTCTTCTATCTATGTGGAACTTCAATTACACATATGCTTAACCTTTTGACTGGGTTCCATATGCCTCATATGCTCTTCCAAGCTCATATAGCTGTTAGCAGAATTTATTCCTTCTGGTTATAGGACTGAGGTTGTGTTTTCTGAGCAGCTGCCAAGTGAAATTGCTCTGTTCCTAGGGGTTGGCCACATTGTCTGCCAAATGGTCTTCTTATAAACTCTTTCAAAATTTGACAGCTTACTTCTTCAGAGCCAGCAAGGAAAGATCTCTTGATCCTTTTTGCTGAGATGAATTTCTAAAGATGAGTGTGACATGAGTGTGACATCCATCCCCTATGTTTTATTCTGTTTTGTAGAGGCAAGTCACAGTTCTGCCAACATTCAAGGAGAGAGGATTATACATAGGTGTGGCTCACTGAGGGTCACCTTAGATGCATTTGCTATTATATATTTAATCTTAAAGTTTTTCTGATAATTTAATACAGTGATTTTTATGGGTCTGTTTCAGTCAAGTGCTTGTTTTCTCTCTTTTTTTTTTGAAATTTTCCTGCTCTTTAGCTTTTCAGTCTTTTCTCCTGGTATGTTTGGTATATTTTTTACCACATCCTGACACTCTATATCATTTGTAGATGTAAAATCATTATACAGCCTTCAGGCTATGTAAAAATCACTGGTTGGCTCATGGGTAAGTAGGCTGTAGTTTGCCTATCCCTGTTCTAAATTTTAAAAAATGTAAACTGTAGAAATAAATTGAGACTTTACATTATATTGTCCTCCTCTAAAAAAGATTTTATTTTACCTCCTGTTGGATAGTTAGTCAAAAGGTAAGAGCAAATAACACATGTAGGGATTAAATAAAATTGAACTGGTTTCATTCTTTGTGAGGGTTTTATTTCCATTTTACCCTTTTGCCTAAGATATAGACTGCACTTACGGATAATGCTAGATGCTCTGCTCAGTTTTTAGGGTTTTGACCAAAGATGACAGACATTAAGTTATGGTTTCACAAGGAAACCTCAGAGAAGTGGGTATCCAGCTAACATTTCCATATATCTTTTCTTTCTGGAATCTTGACTCCTCCACTTTTCACTGACTTAGAAGCTATATCTACATCATATAGTCATTATAATATCATTCTAGGGAAGGAGGAAAATTAGTTCTTTCCTTAAATTCTATAGGAATATGAGAAGTAGTAGGGTGGAAAGAACCCAGGTAATGGTAGCTTATTAATCAGTTCTCTTAGTTAGTCTTAGCTGCTCCATTTGTACAATGGGGATAATAGTACTCAAATATGTAACTACTTTATCATGTGCGGTTATATATGCTGTGTACACACACACACACATATATATATATACTGTGAGGTTATATAAACAATATGAAGGATGCAGAATGAGAGCTGTCACCTGGTAAGATATTATTGTCATCATCATCACATCATTATATGTGATGTGTGATTATATTATTCATCACTCAATGATGAATAAACAGAGGCTCAGATAAGAAAAGTGTCTGTCCAAACAGTGATCAAGTCAATGGCTTATGTGGAAACTGAAACCTGGGTAAACAGAATTGCTAGTCTGGCACTTTTCTCACCATATCTCTTAGTTAGTCTTAGCTGCTCCATTTGTACAATGGGGATAATAGTACTCAAATATGTAACTACTTTATCATGTGCGGTTATATATGCTGTGTACACACACACACACATATATATATATACTGTGAGGTTATATAAACAATATGAAGGATGCAGAATGAGAGCTGTCACCTGGTAAGATATTATTGTCATCATCATCACATCATTATATGTGATGTGTGATTATATTATTCATCACTCAATGATGAATAAACAGAGGCTCAGATAAGAAAAGTGTCTGTCCAAACAGTGATCAAGTCAATGGCTTATGTGGAAACTGAAACCTGGGTAAACAGAATTGCTAGTCTGGCACTTTTCTCACCATAACCAAGGTGTCTTTTTAGATTGCTATCACTAGTAGTGCCACCATACAATTTCAAATTAAATTGTATTTAGCCATTATTTATTTATTTACTTATTTTTGCTCTTTATTTTATTATTTTTTTTACTTTACAATGCTGTATTGGTTTTGCCATATATTGACATGATTTATTGAAAATTATTTTGTGTCCAGAATTGTGCTGGTGTGACTTCTGAAGCTGGATTTTAGGAATTTAAGTTCTGGTTTCCCATTTATCACCCCAGTATCATAGAAAAGTTACATAATGTCTTTGTGCTGGTTTTCTATTCTGAAAACAAATATAATTATGTTACCTTACATATTTATTGTTAGGATTATATTAACATATGTAAATTGTAGAGTCTAATACTAGTATATAGTAAGCACATATAAAAAGTGTTAGCAACTGTTTTTATTAGTGGTAGTAGCTGTAGGTACTGTTGGAGAACAAAAGATGAATAAGAGTCTCTGTCTAAAGGTACTCTCAGTCAAGTTAAAGATATGAGACCAATGCAAAGAAAATGATTAAAGCGTTAAAAATATGCAACAGTTCAATGTTAGCTTTTACATAGTTGAAGGTTATCAACACTCATGAACATCTAGGTAGACTATGAATTAAAAATTTTTTTTAATTTTATTTTTACTTTATTCTACATTACAATACTATATTGGTTTTGCCATACATTGACATGAATCAGCCACAGGTGTACACGAGCTCCCAATCCCAAAGCCCCCTCGCACCTCCCACCCCATATAGAATTTAATTTGAAATTGTATGGTGGCACTACTAGTGATAGCAATCTAAAAAGACACCTTGGTTGTTGTGAAAAAAATGTTAGACTAGCAATTCTGTTTACCCAAGTTTCAGTTTCCATATTGGCTACTGACTTGACTACTGTTTGAGCAGACACTTTTATCTGGACCTCTGTTTATTCATCATTGAGTGATGATGTAATGATGTGACATAATGATTTTTTTTGTAAGTATATGAAAGGCGACCTGGCAAGGCTGAGGTCCTGGTGGAACTGAGTTAGAGGCTCCTAAATAACATAGGCTATATGATGAGCATATATCCTATATATTGGGACTTCCCTGGTGGCTCAGACGGTAAAGTGTCTGCCTACAATGCAGGAGACCCAGGTTTAATACCTGGGTTGGGAAGATCTCCTGGAGAGGAAATGGCAACCTATTCCAGTATTCTTGCCTGGAAAATCCCATGGATGGAGAAGCTTGGTGGGCTAGAGTCCATGGGTTTGCAAAGAGTCGGACACGACTGAGTGACTTTTAAATAAGTAAGTAAGTTATGGTGAGCAGAACAAAGCTGAGAAAGGTCAGTTTGTAAAACTCCTTACAACATAATTCAAGGACTGGATTGATGATTCTACCCTAAGATTTTAATCTGACTTCAAGTGTCAGCGTATCTGAACATCAACCATGTGTGTAAAAGGCAGGAGGGATTCATGCTTAAACCCTACTTGGCAATCATTGTTTCTCTTCTGCCACTTACAAAGAGTCATTCCACAAAATTGAGCCACTCTCCTTTGGCATCAGAGAAATGGACAGAGAGCATGATGTGTATCTTAGCAGGACCATGGCCAGCCTTAACAGAACTTGAAGTCAGACTTTTTACCCCAGAGATTCCTCCTAACAACCAAGGGAACTTTCTGCTCCCAAACATTAATCTTGGGATTAGGAAGTGAGCTGCCTGACTAATAAGGTCTCCCGGTACTCTGCTGTTTGGATTATGCCTTCTGCTATTAATCATTTGGGAGTAGTCAGTGCTTTTTGGGGAAGGAGACCCCAGAGTTTGGGCAGACCATTTGCACATTATTAGGAAACCTCAAGCCAGAGTTACTGCTTTGTGACTCAGTGAGAAGCTTCTTCCAGGAGCACAGCTGTGAGAACCTAGAGGAAATTAATGTTCAGGAAGTTAATTGTCTGTCCTTCACTTCTAACCTCAGGCAATGGAAGAGAGGGATAGGTATTGTTTCCTTCCTGTTCAGTACTTTTACATATTGCATATTGGGAAGTATCTAAAGACCTGCCATTTAAGGGGAATTTCCAGTTAAATTGTAACTCTGCTCAGTAAGATGTTAGTGACCTTCAGATAAAAAGAAAAAAACTTATAGACTACTTGATAAAAGGGCAAATTTTTACACAGTGGTCAAACTTAAATAATTGATAGGTTTAAATAACTATTAGGACAGACAGTGATGATCTGGGAAACATAACTATTTAGTAAAAATCCATATCTATTATTGCAGGCATTCAAAGTTCCAGAGTTGGGGATGTGACTCTTGAACATGAACACAGCTCTCTAGAAGACCAGAAAAACATGCCCCTTGGTGAGTTTCATTTCCTGATATATAGAATATTTATTATAGTATATATTCAGTTATCACACAAGCAGTGATAAGTCTATACAAAAGGGAACATTATCTTTCCTAGAAACTATTGTGATTTCTGATTTGGGAAATGTAGATGTATAAACTAGCATAGAGAAGAGGGACATAAGACTTAAAAGACCTTAAGTTGGGTTTTATACAAAAAGATTTTCAAAAAGTTAAGCTCCATGAGGGCAAGGACTGTTCCTTGGTCATCTTTGCTTTCTGAGTATTAGCACAGTACTTACACCTTGTGACTACTCAACACACAGGGCTACTGAAGAAATGGTTTTGTTTGGACTTGAAGCAATGTTTTACTATCTATGGGAAACAAACAAAACAAAGCAAAAAAAAAAAAAAAACGGAATGATGAGATTTAAAAAAGCTCTCTTCACTGAGATAAAATGCAAATAGTATATTCTCCACGAATGAGTCAGGGGCAGACTGTTTCACTTTGGTGGTAGGGGGAGTCATTTATTTGAAATAAATAAAAGGTAGCAAAGACTCCACAGTCAAAGAAATTATCTGGATTTTGAGGTTTCTGTCCATCTGTACCTTCCCTATTTTTTGGTCTTTCATGCTTCCTCCTACGCCCTAGATGAGTAATCCTACCCTTGCCAATGTTTTTCATTTCCCCATCCCACTCTGCACCCCTTTGCTGACTGTTTATCTGTTAGAATCTCCCATATGATGGTGCTGGGGTTCAGTTTTTTAGAGTGTTAGCAATTAAGAGCTGTTTAATGGTTTGGAGGAGAGGGAAACAGAAATATTTTAGGCTACCAGCATGAGTAAGGTCTTCTGGCCAACAAAGTGGAATTAACTTATTCACCCTGAATAAACTGGATGAATTTCAAATCAAATGTGTGAGTATAGTGAAAACTGTGATTTTATAGTGGTAAATTCCAAACTATTGCTTATAACCCCAAAACACAATCTAGAAGTCACGGATTAGTCTTAGATATATGTTAGCTGAGGGGACTAACATGATCTAAGGGAGAAGTAAAATACTGGGCATCTTCAAGGAGATTAGAATCAAAGATGAAAGTTTTATTGTACCCAGTTCATACCTTTGTTGACATAGTACATGTAACAGTGTATATTCTGTTCAATGTACCTCAATAAAAATTTTTAAAGAGCAAGAAAAAGTCCATATGAACAATTGAAAGGTAAATAATAAAATTTATAAAATCAAGACTAGAATCACAGGCTTATTTACATACCCTCGAATGCTAGGTTTAAGCCTGTCCACTCTATCCTGCTTCTCTGAAGTATTTAAACTGGTTTAAATATTTAAATATGTGGAAAATAAAAAGAAGTACTAGGGAATTCCCTGGCCATCCAGTAGTTAAGATTCAGTACTTTCACTGCTGAGGACTCAGGTTACATTGCTGGTTGCAGATCTAAGATCCCGCAGAAGAAAGTACTAATAAAACTATTATTTATAAAGGCTCTCTCTGTGTTGAGCACTGTATCAAACTCTTCTAATATATTAACTCATGTAATACTTATGTCAACTTTGTGGAGCATTACTGTATTCAATATATAAATAAGTTTATATGGCTAAAATTTAGAGAGGCTAAAGGAAGGAATTTGGGGGCTTCCCAGGTGGCTCAGTGAGTAAAGAATACACCTCCAATGCAGGAGACAAATGTTTGATCTCTGGATCAGGAAGATGCTCTAGAAGAGGGCATGGTAACCCATATCAGTATTCTTGCCTGGAGAATCCCATGGACAGAAGACCTGGCAGGCTACAGTCCATGGGATCACAAAGAGTCGAACATGACCAAATTGACTTAGCACACGTGCATGTAGGAATTTTGCAAGAAATCTCCATCAGCAGACTTTTTAAAAGAATGTTACGACAGCATTCAGGAGGAAGACTTGGACTAAGGTCAGCTGAAATAAAGGGGATTAATTAAAAAAAAACTTTTTTGAGGTTGAAAGTTGAGTGTTGGTAAGAAGCAGGGAGAGGAGAAGACAGAGTGGAGAGAATTTCAGGAAGCACTGTCTTCAGGAACGAACAGGAAAGGAATATAATTAGGATCTATCTTAGCTTCCTGAATGCAGTAATGGTGAAACAGTGAGTAATCAGGAGTAGATACGGGTTTATGGGCAATGTTAACTCTGTTTGAGTATGGTCTCCAATCCTGAGTTCACATTGAGTAAGCATATTTCTATCCCCATCATAATTTGGAATATACAATATTGAAATGAAAATTAGAACATCTGTTACAGAACATCTTCTCTGATTAAATGTTTTATCTTTTCTCACACTAGGAAAACCTTTTCATATTTGAAGTGACTTGAAGGAGTAAGTTCATATTTATTTCATTTATTTCATTCTCTCCTTGCCTTTGGCTAGAATTCAAGGAAGTAAGCTAAATACCTGCATGATCTTTTTGAGTCTTTCATGATCACAGTAGATTTTAGTGCAGGACTTAGGGAAGTAAAGCCTAGGACAAAGGTTCTGAGGAGAAGTCATCCTAGGACGCTTGCAGGACATCTGGTCTTGATAGTGCATTCTGACAGTGTTGATAGAATATCAGCCATGGGTATCTTTTGCCTTTCACTTAGATCACTGTTCACCATTGGATGCTGAGGGGGCTAAGTCAAAAGTGCTGGAGGAGGACACTTGCTTTGGCCAGTTTAATTTTGACCGTTGAATGAGTCTAAAATGATATGTCACCATCTTGCCTTGCATTTCCCTGATTAATACTGAGATTTGAATATGTCTTCATATGTTTATTGGCTGTAAGTATCTTCTCTCCTGCAAAAAAAAAAAAAAAAAGTGTTGGAGGAAGAACTTTAGAGCTGGGCTTCTTCTTGGACCTGGACTCACCTCTTCAATGGCTGGGTAATTATTTCTACAAATCTGCCTTTTGATGTGCCTCTCTTTTCTTTCTCAGATCTATTTCTGCCATAAACCCCAGGGTCCTGGGGTAAAGCCTTTATAGTACTAAAGAAAAGAGAGAGGAAAGTGATGGCTTTGAGCATGTGGTCTAAGCTGAACACTGATGACTCTTGAGGGCTCAGGCATTGCTCAGAGAATGGACACACCCTTCCCTGAAGGCCTTGGTCCAGCCTACTATCTTTCATGATTAATTCATCATACCTTTCTTTCCTTTGCTAAGCTCTTTTAGACCTCAGCCTCCCTCAATGCCAAAGCCAAACTCCACTTCTTTGGCTGAGTTCCTTTTTGAAGGTTTCTCCAGCTTTGGGTGGCAGCACAGGCTTGGTTTGTTTGTTGTCTTTTTAACTTTGTACCTGCTGACTCTCTCTGGCAATGCCGTTATTTTGACTATTATCCGCCTGGACCGTCATCTTCATA
Organism: Madoqua kirkii; assembly: GCA_006408675.1. Lineage (NCBI taxonomy): Eukaryota > Metazoa > Chordata > Mammalia > Artiodactyla > Bovidae > Madoqua > Madoqua kirkii. The sequence goes on along the minus strand of SJYC01024199.1, from coordinate 25,617 downwards.
CTCCCATGTACTTTTTCCTAAGCATGTTGTCCATCTCTGAGACTTGCTATACTGTGGCCATCATTCCCTGTATGCTTTCTGGCCTCCTGAGTCCTCATCAGGCCATTTCTCTCCAAGGCTGTGCCACTCAGCTCTTTTTCTATCTAACCTTTGGTATCAATAACTGCTGCTTGCTCACAGCCATGGGATACGATCGCTACATGGCCATCTGCAACCCTCTACGGTATTCGGTCATCATGGGTAAAGAGGCCTGTATCCAGTTGGCAACTGGGTCCCTGGGAATTGGCCTGAGTATGGCCATTGTCCAGGTGACGTCTGTGTTTGGCTTGCCCTTCTGTGATGCCTTTGTCATCTCTCACTTCTTTTGTGACGTGAGACCCCTGCTGAAGCTGGCCTGCACAGACACCACTATCAATGAGATCATCAACTTTTTTGTCAGTATTTGTGTCCTTGTTGTACCCATGGGCTGGTCTTCATCTCTTATGTCCTCATCATCTCCACCATCCTCAAGATAGCTTCAGCTGAGGGTCGGAAGAAGGCCTTTGCCACCTGCGCCTCCCACCTCATTGTGGTCATCATCCACTATGGCTGTGCCTCTATCATCTACCTGAAGCCCAAGTCCCAGAGTTCCCTGGGGCAGGACAGACTCATCTCAGTGACCTACACAGTGATCACCCCTCTGCTAAACCCTGTCGTGTACAGTCTGAGGAACCAGGATGTCAAAGATGCTCTGTGCAGAGCCATGGGGCGAAAACCCCTCTCCTCTCAGTGAGGAGAGTTGTAGAAGGCCTTTGCTCTCATTTCAAAAACATATGTTAATTTTAACGCTGTTTTAGTAATGCTGCTAAGTATGGGATCGAGAATAGACAATTGGGTGCTAACACTGGAGGTTGCCATTTGAGTTAGTCCTGCTTCTCTGTGTTCTCCTTAAGAGAGGATAGGGAATGACTTATCCTACCCTTGAGAATACAGGGAAAAGATTTATCTGCTTGGGTCATTCATATCTGTATTCTGTCACATATCTAAATATGTCCTGAGAATATGTTGGATTATACAACTACAATAAGACACAAAATCCAGCAGAGTTCTAAAAGGCTAATGAATAAAGTGCTTGGAAACCACCTCAGAAAAACCTCTGTTGTGGTGGTTAAGGGTGTAGGAGGAGCAATTTGTGCAAAATTTTATTTAACAAGTAAGTGTGGAGACACATGCATGTCCTTTTCTGTGGATGTTGAAGGCTTTTTGTAATCTGATTTTGCTGCTTGCTAATATCCCACCACAGCCTGAGGGATCTGCAAATGGTAAATGTACAAACAAACAAAAAAAAAAAACCCACTCTCCAAGTGGATGGAAATGCCCTAACTGACTATTTCTGGAAATGAGGAGTATAAATGTGGTAATGCAAAAGATCTTCAGCTACTGAGAGCATAGAGGTGGATTGTCCAGCTCCAAGATGCCTAGGTAAAAACTAGTGAGAAAACTCCTTGAAAAGGAGATCATGATGAATGAACAGTTTAATGCTGTCACACCTCCAACACAGGAGTGAAAGAGGATGGAAGCTGGGAAGAGCCAAGAAGAATCAGAGTTCCTTTTGCAGAGTAGACCTAAATCTTTGAAATAGTGTTATAAATGCAAGCACTTTAACTACAGCTTCTGAAGTCATTTATTAATGAGAAGAAGTCTGAAGCTTGAATTATTGAAAAAATTTTCCAGCCAGATCCTAAGCTATCATGGTTTTCTAGCAGCTCAGTGGTAAAGAATCTGCCTGCCAGTGCAGAAGAGGCAGGTTTGACCCCTGGGTTCAGGAAGATCCCCTGGAGAAGGAAATGGCAATCCACTCCACTATTCTTGCCTGGGAAATCCCACAGACAGAAGAACCTGGCGGGCTACCGTCCATGGGGTCACAAAAGAATCGAACACAACTTAGCCACTGAACAACAAAAACCACCTAAGCTTTCAGAAGTTAATCTTCAGAAATTTCTTCTTAGGTATTCCCAACTTAAAAACTTGAGTTTAAAAAACAGCATTTTCTGTCTGAGCCTCACAGAAGGTGAAAACCTATGCCCTGGTTCTCTCTCCCTCATCCTTTCACTCCACTCGGGCCTGCTGTACTAAAGAAAAGGTACAGCCTGCATTTCAGACCCAGCTTCTTCAGTCTCCAGAATCTCGCTGATTCCATGTGGTAATCCTGCAGAGGCAAAATGTCACTTGTAAGAGTGTCATGAAGTTAGCTAGGTGCTGAAAATGGGGCAATCCGATGGCAATTAACAAATCTTCATTAACAAATCTTCTAAGTCAGCTTAACATATCTAGCTTTGCTGAAAAACACTGGTGTATAAAATCTGACCAGAGATAAAAGATAAAAAATATCTTTGCCTTGGTGACCATATTTTTAGAAATGACAGAGTCAGTTTATTTCTGTTAGGATAGCCAGAAAACAGTTATAATTTTTTTCTTAGTAGTTCTGCTTAGTATAGATAAAACTGTTAGGCAAAGATCTGATGGCCAGTGTCGCACTCACTTCAATTTGAAGTTGTATTTGGCAGCTGCTCTGGTGTGGCCCCTTCAGGACTCACACATCTATTTCCCTAGCTGCAGGAAATGTCTTGGGCTGACAGCTTGCAGCTGAGTCCCACTTCAGGAACTGCCATGCTAAAAAGTGCCATCTCCAGAGCCACAGCCCCTCCCATGGGTAGCCTTTCCAACGACTTTCCTTTTTCAGGGTATAGAGACTGGCACCCTTTCCTCAGTTTAAGACAGCTATGAAGGGACCCCTAGCTTCCGGAATTCCTATCTATGAGATGATTTGTGGTTTCTGCATGACTCCATCACCCTTTCACTCCACTCTCTACCTTCATCCCACGTGGGTGTTGATGCTGAGAGCACTCCCTAATAAACTTGATGCTTTCAAATCTCTGTTTCAGACTCTGTTTCCTAGAGATCCCAGTCTGCAACACTTTAGGATCCCATTTCTAGAACAGTGGTTGGTCAGTGGAGACTCCAAATTTTCAGCCTTGATAGGAGCTAGTGAAGGTAGAAGATCAGTGGTTCCTGTATTTTCATTTTAAAAATATGTTAATTTTCAAAAATTTAATCCTATTCATTGAATGATATTTACTCTGGTTCAGCTTAGTCTGTGGCAGTGCAGTATTACCTTGTTGCAAACTGGTAAAATAAATAAATAAATAAAAATTAGCATTTTTCTCAGAATCTACAGGAAGTCATTTCTTGGTCTTCAAAAATTTCTCTGTAAGCAAGTTCAATTTCATTGCATTCCTTACCTTGCAGTGAGATTACTGATTTGTCTCAGTGATAATTCAAAAATTGAAAATAACAGGAAAAACAGTAAAGTCTTCAAGAAGAGAAAGATTATGGATGTTGTAAATGATATATGCAAGTGGCTTTAACAGTGATCCTGGGCACAGTTATAGAGCAAAAGACTTGTGGAATGTCATGGAAGCTGATAAGGCATCAGCTGGGAACTTGGGCCTGGTGACTAACTGCCCAGGGCTGGGTAGACAACTTAAGACAAGGAGACAATACTACTCTCAGGTTTTCTGGGGACCCAGGCTGGCAAGTGCCTCTGCCATTCTCAACATAAAGCTCCCATTTATGACTTCAAGATGTTCTGTTGCTCCATGTTCCATTTAATGAAAAGAGAGAAAGAGCAGAGCCTTTCTTCAAGTACTCAATTTCCTGAAATACTCAAAAGGTGTATCTTTTGTCTGTTCCTACTCCTGAGGGCCATGGAAATTTGTCTTCTGCTGGCCAGTAGCAGGGAGCTACTGACTTATATTCAAAAGCAAATCCTTTATTATTGGGAGTTTGTGACAGTTTATGGCAGATAATTTGAAACAGCAACCACGGGAAAGAAATTTGCTTTATGAGCTAGTCTAGACCATTATGGTAAGAGATTGGAGGTAACAGAGGGTGAAGCTGGGATGAATTATTTCTGTCTAATCATTTGGTGACATTCATACTATCTCTCTGTCACAGATAGACTATATATATATATATATATGTATATATATATATATATAAAGGCATCTTTATAAGTGTCATATTTGGAGGGTCCACAGAATACTCAAGATCCAACTATGTTTGCCACAGTCCCTACAGAATAAATGTATGACTATCGAGAAGAAAAAATGTGGAAATAAATGGTAGACATAAGTCTGATACAAGCCTGAAATTTAACTATATGGGAGAACACAGTGAAAGGAGAGAACAGTATGTGGAGAATGAAAGAAAAATTCACACTGGAGCTTCTTGGGGAATGTATTCTGAACCTTTGTGGTGGAGAGTCACCACACAGAGCCAGGTTCCTGTGTAATGAAAGACAAAATGTCTGGGCTAAAAGGGAGCTTAGAGACCACCTAGTCCAAACCTTCCTTGTTACAAAGAAGAAATGGAATCTGTGACGGACAGGAACTTGCCCCAGCCACACAGCTAGTTATCAACAGCTCGGACTCCCAGGTTTGTGCTCAGTCCATAGTGCTTGCAAGCTGGGGTGAGAATGTAAACAGAAGCAAAAATGAAGTGTAACAGTCAAGACTCAGAAAGATGTATCTGAAGCTTACAAAGCCTGGACTATCCATGTTCAATCTCTCTCAATTCTTCTGGGTCACTTAGCCTCAGACCAAATACAGGAGTAAGTAACTTGCTCTTCAGCCTGATGCATAGCTGTGTGTAAAACACCATGAGACTAGGTGCTGTTAATGAATGTTCTGTATGACTCTGGTCCCAAGGCTGTAACTATAATAGACCTTCTATCTTTTCTTAAAGGTAGGGAATATCTAGGAATAGCAGCAAGGAGCTTCCTATAGGGACTTTTCCTGGCCTATTGTTGCAGAAAAAAATCCCTTGTCCACCCGTAAAGCCTCTTTAAACAAAGCCAAGTGCTACAGCCCTTTCCTGGGAATCTGGTCACTGTCTCTCTGAAATTATTGAAAACAAAAAAAGCATGGACAGTGTTAAGGAGGTTCATACCAGTGTTAGGGCTCAATGCGGGCTGTCTCTAAATATGCCACAATGACATATCGAATATTTTGAATTAAAGTTACTTAAGAAGCAGGGTGGATGGATTTGGGAGTTTGGGATTAGCAGATGCAAACCATTATATATAGGCTGGATAAACAACAGGGTCCTACTATATGACAGAGGGAACTATATTCAATATTCTATAATAAACATAATGGAAAAGAAATGAAAAGGAATGTGTATATATATAACATGAGGAGCTCAGCCCAGTACTGTGTGAGGACCTAGACAGGGGGGATAGAGTGAAGGGATATATACAACTATCCTCCAATTAAAAATAACAATAATAAGAAAACCTTGTTTCTTCTTTTATTTAATACCTCAAGCCCAATCTCTGTTTAGATTCTTCATGAACTGAGCACTCCAAACCTAAGCTTCTCTGTCCTGTCAATTCCTTGCAAATGTATCATTTCTTTGTCTAAAAAGTATAAAGGTTGCCTGCTTTGGCCACTTATTAGGTCCCATTTCTATGAGACCTCTGAGCACATGAATTAAACTTTCTTTCTTTTTCTCTTGTTAATTTGTCTTGTGTCAACTTTATTATTAGTTCAGCCACAAGAACTCAAGGGTATGAAAGGGTTTCCCTCATGCCAACAGCAGATACCTATATTTTAAAAAAAAGCTTTAATAATTTCTCTATTCTTTATTACCCCTTTGGAGAAGAAAATGGGACTTGTCAGTCTTATGAATATTTACAAACGTTCCCCCAGTTCACTTCCTTATGCTATTAATTGTTCAAGAAACAAGATACACTGAATTCATTTTTCCTAACCTGCCTCATTATTTAGCACTTTGTAATATAGATAGATATCCCTACCATGTTTCAAAAAGCCATTCCAAGTAATTAACATGATTTCTTTAATCCTTCTATCCTACCATCACTCCATCATTCTCAAACACATCACTACGTCCTCAAAAACAGACTGAAAACAAGCTGACAAACTAGCAAATATATTGGATCTTCACTTAAATTATTATCTTCCACCTACCCAACAAATTGCTATTCTCTGTGTTCCTTTCCTGTAGTTAATATCTTCATCTTCCTTTTAAATTACTTGATGTCCTGCATATACCCTTAAAGTTCTCTAATTTAAACAAACTTAAAAACAAACAAAAAAACCTCTGCCCTCTATTACAAAGGACATCTCGACTGGTCCCCTGCAATTATGTTTAAGGCACAAATGAAAATATTTATCCCCCAAATCTAACAATAACCTGTAGAAATGTAGATTAGTTTGAATATCTCAGGCTAGTTGCCTCTAGTAATAATCCACTTTATTTGGGTTTCATAAGAGTCATTGGTTTCTGTGAATACATGATGGTGTACGTTGTGGTATCTAGGAGTCATTGGGCCAAAGTGATCAAGGAAAGACTGTGTAAGTTGGAAACTTTGGCAGCCAGCTGCAAAGAACACTACTCTTGAAGTTAGACATGAGGCCCAGCCATGGACCTTCTAGAAAATTTGTGGTCTATGTGTGAGTAAAATTCCTTGATAGAGGGTAGCATTAGATCTGTGTGGAATGGCAGGGTGAATAATTTCAAGTTCATTATCTGCATTTTTTTTTTTTTACTTTGTGACTGCCTGAGATTTATTTTTATTTTATTTTTTTAAATACTTTATTCTACTTTACAATACTGTATTGGTTTTGCCATACATTGACATGAATCATCCACAGGTGTACACGATCTCCCAATGCTGAAGACCCCTCCCACCTCCCACCCCACACCATCTCTCCGGATCATCCTGTACACTAGCCCCAAGCATCCTGTATCCTGTATTGAACATAGACTGGCACTTCATTTCTTATATGATAGTATACATGTTTCAGTGCCATTCTCTCAAATCATCCCACCCTCTCCCTCTCCCTCAGAGGCCAAAAGTCCATTCTATACCTCTGTGTCTCTTTTGTTGTCTCACCTACAGGGTCATCATTACTATCTTTCTAAATTCCATATATATGTGTCAGTATACTGTATTGATATTTTTCTTTCTGGCTTACTTCACTCTGTATAATCGGCTCCAGTTTCATCCATCTCATTAGAACTGAGTCAAATTTACTCTTTTTAAGGGCTGAGTAATACTCCATTGTGTATATGTACCACAGCTTTCTTATCCATTCATCTGCTGATCAGGAATGAATTATTCCTTTAAGAAGAAAATTCAGTGCTAAAAATATGTTTGTGTAAGCAGTCTCACTTTTTTTACTTCCTAAATTAAATACTGAGATGATTTCAATAGCACATTTGATCCAAGTACAATTTTCAATATTTTTCCTAATACATTATATTCATTGTTCCTAAGTTAATTGTATGACATACCTAAAGAAAGCATGATTGGTATTTTTTTTTAACAAGCTTCCTACATCTGTCCTTGAATTCTCACATTTCAGGATATCACCTTAAATCCTCTCACAGTTTTCTTCAGTGTTCTATACAAATACAAATATTATCACTTTAACTGAATTAACATTTCAGTACCTTACTTTCCCTTCTTAACTGGGCTTTTCAGAAGAGAATCTTGTCAGTCAGTGCATGTACTTCATCCCTTGCCATTCAATACTAAGTCTATTCATTAATAACCATGACTTAATTACACAACAATTTGGGAGTTTTAATAATCTTCTGGTGGCAAATGCATCAGAGGATTGTTAGTGTATGTGATCTCTCCTGAATTTTTGGCACTATTTACTACTCCCATATCTTCCAAAAATTGTACTCTTGACTTTGTTACAGAGTGTTTTAACCCCTAACCTCTTTTGCTGTTCGTTATCCTAGTCATTGTGGACTTCTTTTGCTTCATTCCCTGTTTGAATGGTGGAGTTCATCAGGATTTCTCTTCAGTCACCTTATTTTGTGCTACATGCATGTATGCATGCTAAGTAGCTTCAGTCATGTCTGACTCATTGAGACCCTATGGATCATAGTATAGCAGGCTTCTCTGTCCATAGGATTCTCTAGACAAGGATACTGGAGTGGTTTGCCATGCCCTTCTCCAGGGGATCTTCCTGACCCAGGGATTGAACCCACATCTCTCATATCTCCTGCATTGGCAGGTGAGTTTTTTTAATCACTAGTTCCCCCCTGAGAAGCCTCTGTGCTACTTGCTCATATCTAAATATCACCAATGTTCTCATGATTGTATAATATTTCTCCCCAACCCAAACTTTATTATTGACTTTTAGACCTGTGAAACTGCTTCCTCTTTGGCATAGTAACCTCAGCTAAAGTGTGGGAGTGAGACTTTGTCATCTGGTCTTTCTGATTCCATATTCTCCTGTTTTACATACTCTGGCAGTCAAATCACACCCTTGGTACCTTCTAGACTTCTTTCCTTCTTTACCTTTGATGTTCATATTCAACCAAGCTATCCGTTCCTCTACCTTACTGTTTCCAAATCTCTTTGGTTTCCAGCAAAATCATGATTTTGCTACTGTTAGGGCAATTATTTCCTTTTATTAATCTCAAAGCCTCAGGAACTGTTTGTCATATTACTGCTCAAATGATCTTTATACAAATCAAAATGTGCTATATATCTTTTCTCATATTTCTTCATGAAATACTTATTCCCTTTATTTTGCCTCCTAAATATATTATTTAAGATCATTTATAGACTGTTGACCAAACTCTTTAGTCTCCATCTGCATGTTTTACCCTGAAAATTCATGTTGTCACACTGCAAAACTAATTGAAGATAAGCAAATGAGAAAGACTCTGATGTCTTTGGGCTATCACTCAGCCTAAAATGACCTTGGTGATTATCCTCAATCTTCGTTTAAATTTATTCTAAACTTAAAACTTTAGTTTAGAAGTCACCTCTTGTGACTTGTGGAATTTCAGCCTTTAGTATTAACACAACCTTTCTTCTTTGTATTCCTGAGGCTTTCCTGATTATTGTGCATTATATGATTTAATTTTCATTAGTTTCTTGAAGTCAACAATTTTAGGATTTCCTCTAGATATTTTAGCAAAAGCGTATGACATGAAATAAAATAGTGAAATATCATTTATTGAAAACAAAACAAAAGAGGATATCCTGTTCCAGCTAGAGTCTGGTACATCACTTAATCAGGTGATTTTCCTTTGGTTGAGTTTTGCTGATGTTCTCATTGTTTTACTTTTGTAATCATATTACTTTATATCAACACAATAAGAAAAATACACTTGGAAGAACAAAGAAACATGAAGATATTAGAAAATGTAGAGATAAAACATCACCAATTAAGATAAAATACCTTTTAATGTATGAAATTCTAGGTTTTGTTCATTTTAATACATTATTTTTACATTTTATCCTATGACAATCTTAGATTTATTTTAAAGTTGGCCTAAATTTTGTATTTAGCACAGCCCAATTTTATATATAAAAATGTAGAACTTATAATTATATTTAAGATTGTACCATTTAGTAACACATACTCACTGTGCTGTGCTGCACTTAGTCACTCAGTCATGTCCAACTCTTAAAATATACTTTAAAATGGTCATTACATAGGAGGAATACAAGCTGCTTGCTTTGCTAAAGGGAATTGGCAAAAAAGCTGATCACATAACTTGTATCTCTTTTTGCACATACTATGCCAGGAGAAAATGCTTATAAGGCTATTTCACTTGAATATTTTAATGTGCAGTCAATTATGAATAATAATATAACCATAGCTTCCTTACAGTAATAAGGACAATAATAATAAAAATAATACATATTGTTTAGAAAGGGTTTCCCCTGTGGCTCAGTGATAAAGGATCTGCCTGCCAAGCAGGAGACACAAGTTCAGTCCCTGGGTTCAGAAGATCCCCTGGAGAAGGAAATGGCAACCCACTCCAGTATTCTTGCCTGGGAAATCCCATGGATAGAAGAGCCTGGCAGGCTGCAGTCCATGGGGTCAAAAAGAATTGAACATGACTTAACAACTGAAAAACAACAACACCTAAGATAGCAGAGTCAGTTTCTCATTAGATTAAATACATAGAATTTAAATAACAAGAGTTGTGCAATTTAGTGAAAGCAATATGACATTTTCAGCAGCATTTGTAGCTGTTCATAATAATGAAGAATAATAAATTATTTCTAGAGGAGACAATAAATCTCTAAATGCTATTTGATTAGGCAACACATTTTGGTGTCAGACTTAAAAAAAGGCTATATTCTATTGTGGTATATATATATATTGACATTATATTATGCACATAAATATACCTATTCATATACATATTTATATCTAGATTATGAATAAAGTGAAATTGTTAGTTGCTTAGTCATTCTGATTCTTTGTGACTCCATGCACTGCAGCCCACCAGGCTCCTCTGTCCACTGGATTCTCCAAGGAAGAATACTGGAGTGGATAGCCAATCCTTTCTCCAGGGTATCTTCCAGCCCAGGGATAGAACCTTGATCTCCTGCACTGCAGGAAGATTTTTTACCATCAAGACACCAGGGAAGCCCTAGATTATGAATACATCTATTCATAAGCTAATACAGATGCATTATTTTGACTATTTCAATTGTAATTTAAATATATGATTTTGAGGATAAATGCATCTAATATACCTGCCTAAGTTACTTGTGGAATTAAAATTTTTTTTTTTACCATATGTTAGTTAAATAATGAATTTATCTAGGTTAAGAAAGCATATTAAGATCCACAAGAATATATTACCATTGAAACTAGATAATTAAAACCTCAGGAGAATTTATTGCAGAATTTTTTTAAACTTTATTTTACTTTACAATACTGTATTGGTTTTGCCATACATCAACATGAATCCACCATGGGTGTACATGAGTTCCCAATCCTAAACCCCTGTCTCATCTCTTTCTCCATACCATCTCTCTGGGTCATCCCAGTGCACCAGCCCCAAGCATCCTGTATCCTGCATCAAACCTAGACTGGTGATTTGTTTCTTACGTGATATTATACATGTTTTGTTTCAATGCTATTCAAGGAAATGTACGCAAAAGTTTCAAAAACAAATGATACCAAAGAGTTTGCAATGACAAGTAAAAGATCAATATCTTGTGTCTTCTGTTCTAAGCGTACAAATCAATTTATAAATTTTAGAGAAGTGCTTATAGTTGTTTGATATGATAGAGGATTGTCAAGTTCTTCTTTCCTCAATAATAATATTACAAACCCTCGATAGTCACCTTTTCCTATGACAAGAATGTTCATAAAATTTTTTTTTCACAGAGTAAAATCTTATAGATTATTATAGGATGTTGCAACACTTACTCTTCTCTCTACCACTCTTAATTTATTTAATTCTCTTCTTTTATCTGCTGTATCTTTGTTTTTACATTTTCTGGCATTACTTGATCATTATTAGGCAAATTCTGTTCACTTCACTACCAGGACTCAATGGGAAAGTATATATTTTCTCCTAGAATTATTCAAGTTAAAATCTTTACATCATGTATTGGAAGTGTCACAAGTATAGAGTTCAAATGGAGTCTGTTATTTAACACTAGTCCAGATCACCTTCCAGGCTCTTGATAACTACAGCTAATCTACAAATTTCCCTCCTGTCCCTCCTTACTTCCATAATATTCTACTCATCTGATTCAATTCAGATTGATTGATTTCCAGGCTGCCTGTGAGTATGCTTTTCAGGTTCTTCTCTTCACCTTTCTCCTATGTCTGATCCAGTACATTGAACATAATTTTACTTTCTTTTTGTATCTTCATCTTTTCCTAGAATACATTTTCAAGTAGATGTAGAGAAATTGTACTTAACTTTATGAATCCTTTCAATGGCCAAAAAATCTTTTGGTGATTTCATATGTACTTCAATATTTTGGCTTAATATATAATTCTTAGTTTAAAAATAATGCTCAGCACACTGAAGGCAGAAATGGACTAAGATATAAGTCATATATAACCTATAATAAAGTAAAAACTGGGTGACTGGGAGAGCATACTGCCTGTCCACTTCCCCATTTTCCAGCTGGGGCTAACCTTGTTCTCTGTCCTCCTCTATGTCAGCGCTCTGGTCCTCTGGCTGCTTTACCAATTCTATGAGGAATTCGGCGGGCAGCCCCAGTGGTCCAGTGATATCAGCTGTTTCGATGACCTCATGTGCGCCTGGATCCAGCGACTGGCTGTGGCCATCCTCACAGCCATTAACCTATTGATTTATGTGGCTGACTTGGTGTACTGGGCCTGCCAAGGTTTCTGTCGGGACTGAGGACCAGCCCAGGGACTTCTGATCCCCTCTGGTCACAGGAGGTCTCCTCACTGAGCTCTGTTATCCTCTGATGTCCTCAATGGATGTGAACTTGGGTAAACTCTGGGAGATGGTGAGGGACAGGGAAGCCTGGCTTGCTGCAGTCCATGGGGTCGCAGAGAGTCGGACACGACTCAGCAAGTGACCAACAGCGGTGTCCTCTGACGCCCTCTTCCTGGCTCCCTCGCTCCCTCTTCACACCTTTCCCCACTCATCTCTCTCTTTTCTGTTTCATTCCCTCCTTCTGCTCTGTCTCCTTCCTATTTTCCTTGGTTGCCCAAGTCCTGTTTTGCCTCTTTCTCTTGCTTCTCTCATCTTTCCTTCATTTTCTGTTTTTTGCCTCTCTTCCATTCATCCTTGGTTTCTCATCTTCTGTGTCCTGACCACCTCTTCCCATTTTCCTTCTTCTGATCCATCAGGATCTGAGACTCCTTCCTTCTCTGTCCACTGCCCCCTCCCACCTCCTAAGGTGCTGACTCCATAGCACCCAGCCCTCTGTGCAGCTGTTCACACCCTGAGCCTCTGGAGGGGCCTCATTGCCAAAGCAAGTCTGTCCACCTGGGAGTGCCTTAGTTGGTGTGTATGTGGGGAGAGTTAGGGGGTGGGCTGGGAGGGGTTGGTGGCTGGAGGTATGTAGCTAGAATTTGGCCTCCTTTCTCCCAGTGGAGAGGGATGTACAGTGTACCTCCCCTTTAAGTCACACAAAAATCTCTGGAGGTCAATTATTCCCAGTGAGCAGGACCCTGGATCCCTGGGTCCCATCTTGTGTTCAGCCCCACCTGAAATTGGCTCCAGAGTTTTTCCAGGCTTACTAAATATCTGCTGTATAGAGGTCATCTTAACAGAAGTTGGGATACATTTTATCTCAACTACTTTCTGGGAAAATAAAAAAGGAGCTGAAAAAAATCACAAGATCCTGAAGACATCTGTCTGCAGTATTTGTGGGGGGCTGCGATGTGGCCCTCCTACCTCAGTGATCAAAGCAGCAGGCCCTGCCTCTGCAGAGAGTCATATCCTGGAGCTGACAGACTAGTAAGACATGTGGCCCCGTGGACTAGGCTACTCTTACCAGAACTAGATGAGTAACAGCACTTGAGTGGTGCATCAGTGAAATCTTTACCTGGCCTGGGAATGAGCATTCCTACCAACCTCAGCAAATCAGTTAAAGATGTATCTGAAAACTTGGTTGAAATTAAGGTGGAAATAGAGGGGCTGTGTAATAAAGAATGCTGTCTACCATCCAGTTCTACAAAAATCCAGTCATCAGCTACTGCAGTCACAAATCTACAATCCACCCAAAAAGAACTGAAAAATCAGTTAAAGATGTATCTGAAAACTTGGTTGAAATTAAGGTGGAAATAGAGGGGCTGTGTAATAAAGAATGCTGTCTACCATCCAGTTCTACAAAAATCCAGTCATCAGCTACTGCAGTCACAAATCTACAATCCACCCAAAAAGAACTGAGGGCAAAGATCAGGATGAGGCACTTTGTGCTCTGGGAAAACTGGAAGAACTGGCCTCAAAGAGATATTTTCAGGAGAAACTTTTATGGATCTAGTTTCTTGCACCCTCTCATGCTCTTGCAGAAAAGTGCTAAAACTGTTAAATAAGATGCCGTTCCTCAGGAGGACTGTTTATTATTCTGAGGTTGACTTGAATAAAATTTATTCCATTTCTTTCTTAGACTGTTGATTAATTTTTCATTGACAAAATCAACTATGCACTGATGTCTACAAGACTGGGCAAAGGATCTCGTATTCTTCTATTTTCCTAAATCAAACTGAACACAACACTGGGAGCTCACTTCTAAGAGGATGGAGATGCTTCTGTGCTTTAGTAAAAGAATTGTCCAGGGTGGGTTCAGCTGAGGGGCTCACTGTCCAAGCCTGTGGTTCATGACAGTGGCTGCTCCATCCCTCCTGTTGAGGGCCGGGGGGTTAAGTGTCATTTGTCACAATTCCAAGACTGGTCTTATCCCCTCACTATGGAGCTCAAAAGAGAATATAAAGGTCTTCTGCTTAGTTCAGCCCTCTCATCACAGAGGAGGAGCAGCTGGACCCCAGGGAGGGGCAGCACTTATCCAGAGTCACCCTGGGTGTGGCAGAGTCAGAGTCAGGACCCAGGTGCCCTGTCCCCAGGCCGGCTGTTCGTTCATGGCCCCACACTGCTTGTGACAAGTGTGGCAGCAGCGTCTCCAGGCTGGGATTCTGCCCCATCCACCCTCGTTCTGCACAAACCTGCCCCGTCCCCGTGAGGTGGGCACTCATCGCTGCTAACTCCATTTCCTCATCTGCTAGAGGGGGGAGGGGTGCCAGAGACCCCTGGTTCCTCCCAGCCCCCCTCTTCCCGGGGCGCCTGGACTTGCCAGTCCTGGAGACTCAGAGGCGGAGATGGAAGCTGGCTTACAGTATACTGTATTGGTGTTTTTCTTTCTGGCTTAATTCACTCTGTATAATCGGCTCCAGTTTCATCCATCTCATTAGAACTGAGTCAAATTTATTCTTTTTAATGGCTGAGTAATACTCCATTGTGTATATGTACCACTGCTTTCTTATCCATTCATCTGCAGATGGACATCTAGGTTGTTTCCATGTCCTGGCAATTATAAACAATACTTCAATGAACATTGGGGTACATATGTCTCTTTCAATTCTGGTTTCCTTGGTGTGTATGCCCAGCAGTGGGATTGCTGGGTCATAAGGCAGTTCTATTTGTAATTTTTTAAGGAATCTCCACACTGTTTTCCATAATGGCTGTACTAGTTTACCTGCCCACCAACAGTGTAAGTCTCTTTTCTAATGCTTTTCCTAAGGCCCCATGTAACTGTCTCCATGAGAAGAGGTGCGGCACGGGTGGGAGAGAAAAGACTGGGACTTTATTTGAGATCTTATTCAGTCTTGCACTTTTTCATTGTAAGAGTTATTATGTGTGAGTCTCAGATGCTTAGTTCAGGTACTGTAAGAGGATATACAATATTTAATTTGGGGAGATAAGAGAGGAGTGAAACAGTCACAGGAACTCTTAGATGGAGCCTCACCCCTAGAATTCAGAGGCTCAGGTCTGCCCCAGATTCTGCCAAGAGCTAGAAGTTCATGTGATAGTAAGTGAATAGAGAGCATAAAAATGATCAGCTTCATCAGCACATCCTTCCTTATCTTCTTATTCGTAGGTCAGACTTACAATGGAGAGAAATGGAGAGAACATTACAAAAGAGAACATTTCTAGTCTAAGACTTCATGGTTATGCCTCAAAACTAGCAAGCCTCAAATACTTAAAAGTGTCACATTACATGGTTTCATACTTTTATTCAAGTTTTATATCTCTTTTACAGATGCTAATAAATGAATCTATTCATTTCTTTACTTATATAAATGATGCTTATTGAGCACTTCCTATTACATGCCACTTGATCAGTTTAATGAAGCAGTTCTATAAAGCCGTAAGCATTTTCTATGTACCTTGTGAGTTGTCTTTGACAACTGAGAAGTGTGTACTAGAGCCAAAAAGAAATCGCTATTGCAGAGGTTTCTTGAGGAGTGACATCAGTTCCCTGGGGGATCTGGTTTAGGCTGTGGGTCCGTAAATCTGTTGCGTTTTCTGATTCTCTTCATCTTCAAGAGTAACGTGAACTGCTTCTGGGTTGAGATAAGCAACCCTGTGTCCACAGCAAACAGAATCATCACCAACAATGGGATAAGAAATTGTAGCCAGAAATAGTTGCTTTGAGTTACTCTAGATGCAATAAGAAACATAACTCAAATTAGGAATTGAAAAGTGAGGTTAAAGTCTTCATTTTCCCTAAAAGAAGGATCCAACATGGTCCTTCACCTTCTAGCATGAAATGACATCCAGGAGCAGAGACAAAACACTCACAGGTTTGGGTTCCTCAGTCTGTGCCTCCTGAAGCCTTAGGGGGTCCTAAGTATTTCCCCCACGGTCCCTTTCTAAAGGATTGTCTGGCCAATATGCCTAATGGAAAAGGTCACAGGAAAGATGATCCTTTCCTTGGAGGCTCACGAGACCAGTATCCACATAGGACATGGAGGTGGGAAGCAGATAACATAAGGGCAGGGGGTCACCAGTGCCTATTTCTCAGTCATCAGTCATTGCATGACTGTTGGGTGAAATTAAGATATTGGGCTAGATCATAAATATTAATAAATTGGCTTCCCAGGTGGCTTAGTGGTAAGGAACCCACCTGCCAATGCAGGAGATGGAGGAGACACAGGTTTGATCCTTGGGTTGGGACAATCCCCTGGAGGAGGAAATGGCAACCCACTCCAATACTCTTGCCTGGAAAATCCCATGGACAGAGGAGCCTGACAGGCTAAGTTCATGGGATTGCTAACAGTCAGACACAATGGAGCAACTGAGCAAGGCAAGCAAGGCAATAAGTAAATTGCCTTTCATTTCCACTGTTTTGTGATTCTGCTATTCTATTTACAAAGTAGTGGTTTTTTGTGATTTTTCTAGAATTTTAGAACCCTAGAATATTATAGCCAGAAATTACTCACAGGTCACCTAGACTGGTGACTCTCAACACTAGCTGCCTATTACCATTACCTGGAAGAGCTTTTAAATATTGATGTCCAGGCCTCATTCCAAGCTAATTAAGTTAGAAGCAAGGGATGATATACAGACATCAGAATTTTTTTTTTAATTCTCCAAGAAATTTTAATTTTATTTTACAGATAAGGATACCAGAAGCACAGAGAAAATCAAACAACAGGTCTCAAATTAGTTAACAGAGAACTACCATTAGAAATTAATTGTAGCTTCTGGTCTCATGTTTTTTTAAGATTTTGGCATGAGCAAAGTGTACCAAGCAAATGTCTTATTTCCTCATTGCAAAGCAAATATTTTAAAGGCTCCTTCTTTTATATGAAATTTGGAAATGGCAGCCTTTCATTGACTACAGAGGCAGTCTGCCGGACTACTCTTTCTGTATCAAGCCCTCTTTCTCATCTCCTAATTCACAGGCACACAGCCTGTTGACTTGGTTTCCTTTCCCATCCCTCATAGGCTAGAATAGACTCTTCAAGGTATAAAGAGTTTGTTCCTTCAACTTTGAAACTCTTTTTCTATTTGATAAGTGTAAGTTTCTCCCCAGAAGCAATAGATGACTTTGCTTGACTAGTATTCAACAGTTTAAAAATCCATTTCATAACGATTGCATTTAACATCTGTAAACACTACATAATGTGAGAAAGTATTACTGTTTGCCATTGAACAAGTAAGGAATCTGAGACAGAGACTAAGGGATATACTCTCCCCCTGGTCTCCTCATGAAAATCTAGTAGACTTTTCAGGGAATCACAGTTGCCTGCATTCTATAGCTTCAATTGCATTAAGCTCAAATGTTCTTTCTTCTTTCTCCTGCTATGGACTCGTTCTCTTTCTTTCACCAACTTACGTTTTCTTACTATAATCTTGAGTTTATTGGAGGTGTAGTTGAGCCTCTGAATTCTGCCCACGCAGTAATAGATGCCACTGTCCTCTTCTGTGACATTGGTGATGGAGAGGTTGTGGTTCTCATACCAGTACTTGAGAGCTCTGTTATCCTTGTAGTAGATCACCTTGAAGGCATTCAGATTCTTCCAGCTGTGGCACCTGAGGAAGAGGGACTCACCCTCCACCATCACCTCAGCAGAGGCCTGAAGGAGCAACCAGTCTGAAGAATATTCATTAAGATATTTATTTAACAAGGACAGATAAAATAAAAATAAGATAAATTAAAAAGATCATGCAGAGAGTACATATTAGAAACCTCTATCATTAACCCATTTCTTGGCTCATAAGGTCAATAAAAAGGAAACACAAAATAATGCTTACAGCCTGTCTCCTCTGCTGATAAATACTCCTCCTCTTGAAAGGTAATTCTGGGGCCACAACATCGCTGACACTTCTGATAAGCCCACCCATAGGAGGTCTGAAACCCATTATCCCTTTCAGCTCTATTGTTGCATTTGGTCACTAAAGGGGAAATAAACCTACTCTGCCTGGAGAGTCCTAGCCTAGTAGAGTTGTCCTCTCTAAATTTATAGGTACTTCCCCATTCTATTAATCACAGTAAGCCTCCAGCTTCCTCAGAACATGCATCACAGTTTGAATTAATTATTTGTGTAACTATTGACTGGATGTCCATTTCCTCATTGGGCTCTCTACTTCAGAGGTCAGGAGCATGTCTGTTTCTTTCATCATATCTCCAGTGCCTAATAATACCTATGAATTGGTAGATTCTCAATGAATGTTTGTCAATAATGAGTCAGTAAAATACAAGAGTCAGGTTGTATGGCTAATGTCATTTTAAGAACTCAAAATTTAGAATAGAAACATGTCTAGGTTGCATAAGCATATTTTATTTAGGAGCAATCCTTGAGGACTTTTCTAGAATCTACTCAAAAAAAAAATAAAGAAGTTATTTTATATTGCTTTAGTTTCTACTTAGAATTTGTACTTAGATGTTGAAACATCTCTTTTCACTCAAGAGAAAAAATACAAAATGTGCTTATACTTTAAAAGTATAAAGCAAAATATAAATGACCTAGCTGTTCAAATGAAGTCCTTACTTTGTTCACTGAACATGTACAAAGTAACCCACATATGCTTGAGCATGCTGTACTAATTGTTGATGGTAGGAGAGTGATGAAGCAAACATAAGATTTGTTCTTCAGTAAAAGTAGAGTGCATGAGGAATGTAAAGAGATAGCTTTCAAAATCAAGAGTACAACTTACTACTTTACCATATGTAAAAGAGATAGCCAAGGAGAATTTCGCTCTATGTTTCAGGAAGCTCAAACAGGGGCTCTGTATCAACCTAAAGGGATGGGGTGGGGAAGGAGATGGGAGGGAGGTTCTAAAAGGAAGGGATATATATATATACCTATGGCTGATTCACGTTGAGGTTTGATAGAAAACAACAGAATTCTGTAAAGCAATTATCCTCCAGTTAATAAATAAATTAAACAAATAAAAGAGTACAACTTAATATTCAGATCATGACACATGGAAATGGCAAAGTAACTCTTTAAATCAAAGAGCTCTTTGTAATGTTCACATATCCAATATGCCATTTGACCATGTAATATGCATCTGTGGCTCAGAGGTTAAAGCATCTGCCTGCAATGTGGAAGACCTGGGTTCGATCCCTGGGTCAGGAAGTACCCCTGGAGAAGGAAATGGCAACCCACTCCGGTATTCTTGCCTGGAGAATCCCAAGGACAGAGGAGCCTGGTGGACTACAGTTCATGGGGTTGCAAAGAGTTGGACACGACTGAGTGACTTCATTCACTCACTCACTCACTCACTCACTCACTCACTCACTCAAGTAGAGAAGATAGAAACGAAACAGCCTAGCAGTAACATTGGGAGATTGCTAGAATATTGAAAGAAGGCAGAAGGGCAGATGGAGTAGAGGCTGAAGAAGAGAGATGGACCTGTATGTGGAGAGAGGCCCTGAGTTCAACCTTGCTTCTCTAAGCCTTGGAATAACTTGCTTTCTCCCCATTTTCAGATGGGCCATTCCGCACATGAGAGAATTGGTATTTCTATAACCTTGGAACTTACCACTGATGACGTTTAGGTACACAGGTTCACTAATGGCAAATCCTTTGATTCGGCATTGGTATTCCCCACTGTCCTGCATGCTTGCTTTCACAATGTCCCATCTTGACTTTGTCACTTTCAAAGTGGTTCCATTGTGGATCCACAGAGAGGACTCATTTCAGAGGAACTGTTCGTACCGCATATAAGAGTCACAGTTTCCCCTCTAAATATTTTTCTCCATGGTGGATTCAAGAACACCTTAGATTTCCAGATGGCTTTGAGAAGAACAGATTGTGGAAAGAGATATGGAAGGAGGGAAAATATCAGTGAAATCTGTTCAGCTTCCAGAGTACAGACAATAATAGTCAATCAATGGTCAATCTACCCTTAAACTGTTGGTGATAAGAATCTATCCTGAGTCCTAGGATTAAAGGAAGGAAGAAAGAATCTTTGGTCCCACCTAGGGACCCTAGCTCCCAACCTAGGAAAAAACAGGATATGAATGTAAGATATTAAAAAACAAATAACCCCTCTAATTTTCTTGATTCCAATTTCAGTATCTGTAAATGAGGACTGAAGTCTCTTTTCAAGCAGATTATGTCTGAGATGTTTAGCACAGTGACTACTACATAGTGAGTATTCATTAAATATTTATTGAGTTGATGAATGAGTGAACAGTGGATGAATTAAGGTAGTGGACTAAATGAAATACATGGCCTCTCCCAGCTCTAACTTTTTTATGACTATTTAATTGTGAGTGAATAGGGAATGGGAATTATATGTCAATTCTGGAAGGTACTGAGAATCACCAAGAGGATCAGTCTTAAAAGGCTTTCAAGAGCAAAGAGATGTGATACAAATTTGAACGAAGACTTCGGAAGTGGCCAGGTGGTGATGAGGAAGAGGTGGTATGTTCAAAAGAGAACTAGACTTGGATTTAAGGGACTTACATTAGAATCCAATGCCTTGTAGGCCATGTAAACTCCAACAAATTGCTTAATCTGAGTTTCAGTATCCTCAATTATAAAATGGCAATAATAATAGCAGGGATGATGATGTAAGAATTAAATGAGTTTATATCATAGTATCTGGAGCAGAGGCTGAGACAGATGCTCAGCAGACATGATTGTTTGCATAAAAGAGGAAAGGGTGCCTTGAGAGAATGAAATGCTGTGTGGGAAGCTTTTGAATGGGGAAAAAAGGAAGACGAGGCAGGTGGAAGTGTGATAGACAGGGAAGAGCAGATTAATAATCATTAAAAAACAGATGATGGGATGAAGGGAAAGGATGAAGGGCGGGCAATTTCCAGACACATCGAAATACTGAGAGAACAAGGACAGAGGACTCACCTGCTGACATGCCATCTGGAGCTGCAAAATCCAGAGACAATAAGTTAGTATCTGACCCCAGCGTTCTGGATACCTGAAGACTGGGATCTGGTTATGATGCTGAGGTCTACATCCACGGAGTTTTAAGGGCCAGCCATCTTTTCAGGATGCTGTTCAAGGGAGAGAAGGAGCTTCTCTCCTTCCTCTGCTGTCCCTCCTTTACCCTCTAGGAAACTCCAGCTTGATAGCAAGGACCAGACTTTCAGTCCGGCTTCCTCCTTAAATGATGCCCAACCCCCTTTCTGCTATCCAGCTCATCCTCCTTACAGAATCCCTGGGAAATGACCCACAGTTTGCTCATAACCTAGAAAAAGTCAGCAATAAAATTGTCAACTTTCTCTCGCCAGCCGCTCCCCCAATCTGTTCTGGCCCCTTCGGGGGGCTGGTAACTCTACTTACAGAAAAGCAGCAGAGCTATCCACAGCAGGGCAGGGGCTCCCGTGGGAATAGTAGGCATCTTCTCCGTGGCCTCCAACTGAGCTGCAGAGATCCAGGGCCTTAGAATAAACTTGAAAGTAAAAAAGGAGAAGGAAACGTTCTCTGTGTCATATCTGGTTAACGCATCAGCTGCACCTAGATTTGCTTCCTTCTCTGGAGATAACATTCAGAGTGGTGCTTAAAAGGGCAATTATATATATATATATAGTTTTTAAATCATTTATTGATTTTTTAAATTTTTTTTTATTGCACTGCACAGCATTCAGGATCTTAGTTCTCCAGTCAGGGATTGAAACCACGGCCCTTGCAGTGGAAGTGGATGCAGTCTTAACCACTGGACCACCAGGGAGGTCTCCAGGGCAACTTTATATTTACCCCCACACTCTCCATTCCACTCCAAGCACATACCTGGAATCTAGTGGGAGAGAGGCAGAGGGGGCACGCAGGAACAAAACTTTCTTAAACTATCAACATATAGTTATTTTGTTTGCAACTTAGAAAAGTGGGATGCAGAGGAGAGAAGAATAAAAATAACAGTTAATTATTCATCTAACATAGGTCAGGCACTATGCTAAATACACCTTATATTTCATTCATTTCTCAAAACAATTCTATGAAGAGGTACCATCGTTATCTACATTTTATAGAAAGGAAAACTGGAGCTTAGAGAGGTAAAGTCATTTATCTTAGAGTACGCCCTAGTAAATGGCTAGTTTGGGACTCAAACATTTGAAAAATCAAATCCTGGAGTAAGACTCACAATCATGATGATCTGTTTATGCATGTCTACAAGTATGGCCAGAATTCTAGCTGAAATTCTGTTGTGGTTCTCCAGCGTTATCAACCCTCTTATTACCTAATTTCCTGCTGATCCATTAGTGCACAAATCCACAAATTTTCATTTGCTTCCCTGATGACCCACTATCTGACCAGCCAAATTGGAGATATTTTTGGAAACTCCTTCTCTCCATGGGTCCTGATGAGGTCTATAACAGAGGAAGGCAGATGTTAAACCATAACTTACAGGGATCTCAGTAATATAATTTAATTTACTTTATTGTTCCAGCTTTTGTCCATTTTTATGTTTCTAATCCTCTAGCCTGATCACCCTTTCTCCTTTAAATCCACATCTGTTTTCTTCCCTCCAGGACCTCAATGACTGATTTTTAATTCTAGGTCAGAATTAGTCACCTCCTTCCAGGATTTGATATTGATAATGATACTGGAGATAATACCTTATAAATATCTACACTGGCTTGCCCTCCTCAAAGTTTTTTTCATGTGTGGTGGTATTATTATTTGGCCCTTGCCAAAGCTCTGAAATAGCAGAGGCAATATGAAGTCAGCAAGGACCCATTCTACCATGCCAGCTTTTGCACACTGACTGGTTTATTTGTTTACTATATATCATTATATGATTTATGTGTGTATGTGCTGTGCTGGGTCTTCGTTGCTGCATGTGTTTTCTCCAGCTGTGGCAAGCAGGGGCTGCTCTGTAGTGGTAGTGCATGGGCTTCTCATTGCGGTAGCTGCTCTCACAGTGGAGCATGGCCTATAGGGCCTGAAGGCTTCAGTAGTTGCTGCCTATGGGCTCAGTAGTTGCAGTTCCTGGGCTCTAGAGCACAAACTCAACAGCTGTAGCCCACGGACTTAGTTGCTCCTCAACACGTGGGGTCCTTCCAGATCACATATCAAACCCGTGTCTCCTGCATTGGCAGGAGTACTCTTTACCACTGAACCACCAGGGAAACCCCATCAATTGTTGAATTAAGACTATTGAATTAAACATAAAGTCGCTGCACATAAAGATCTAACCAAAGCTCTCAGCTTCTCTGAAATCAGAGACTATGAGTCTACAGATTCCTAAACAGAAAGTTTCAGCTAAGAAAGATTGTGACCAGTCCCAAGTTGTGCAATATCTTAGTGACAGGTCTTTAAAGAAAGCAGAGAGTTATTTTGGAAAGCGTAAGTATTAAAAGATCTGAATTCAAATACTCCTAATTATTTATGTGGTTAGCGTTTACCTATAAAATAGAGACAATGATGATATCCAGATCATGTCTTTATTATGTGGTTTAAGAAGGTAATAAATGTATAAAATGCACTGATCAGCATCTGGTATGTAAAAGATGCTCCATAAATCTATCTTTCCCCTCCTTTATTGTTGTTGTTCAGTTGCTAAGTCAGGTCTGATTCTTTCTGGGACGCCTTGGACTGCAGTGCTCCAGGCTTCACTATCTCCAGGAGCTCACTCAAACTCATGTCCACCGAGTCGGTGAGGTCATCCAACCATCTCATCCTCTATTGCCCACTTCTCCTCCTGCTCCCAATTTTGCCCACCATCAGAGTCTTTTCCAATGAGTCGGCTCTTCCCACTTGCTGGCCAAAGTATTGGAGCTTCAGCTTCAGCATCAGTCCCTCCAATGAATATTCAGGGTTGATTTCCTTTTAGATTGATTGGTTTGATCTTATTTGCAGTCCAAGGGACTCTCAAGAATCTTCTCCAGCACAATTCGAAATCATCATTTCATCAGTGCTCAACCTTCTTTATGGTCCAACTCTCACATCCATACATGGCTACTGGAAAAATTATAGCTTTGAATATACAGACCTTTATCAGCAAAGTGATATCTCTGCTTTTTAAAACATGATTTAGGTTTGCCATAACTTATCTTCCAAAGAGTAAGAGTCTTTTAATTTCATAGCTATAGTCACCATCCATGGTAATTTTGGACACCAAAAAAATAACACCTGTCACTTTTTCCATTGTTTCACCATCTATTTGCCAGGAAGTGATGGGACTGGATCCCATTTATTACCATTATTCAATAAAGACTCAGGAGAAATATACATTTCAGCCACCTCATGCGAAGAGCTGATTCATTGGAAAAGACTTTGATGCTGGGAGGAATTGGGGGCAGGAGGAGAAGGGGGCAACAGAGGATGAGATGGCTGGATGGCATCACTGACTCGATGGACGTGAATCTGAGTGAATTCTGGCAGTTGGTGATGGACAGGGAGTCCTGGTGTGCTATGAATCATGGGGTCACAAAGAGTCAGACACGACTGAGTGACTGAATTGAACTGAACTGAAGGCTATGGTTTTTCCAGTGGTCATGTATGGATGTGAGAGTTGGACTGTGAAGAAAGCTGAGCGCTGAAGAATTTATATATATGAACTGTGGTGTTGGAGAAGACTCTTGAGAGTCCCTTGGACTGCAAGGAAATCCAACCAGTTCATCCTAAAGGAGATCAGTCCTGGGTTTTCATTAGAAAGACTGATGCTAAAGCTGAAACTCCAGTACTTTGGCCACCTCATGCGAAGAGTTGACTCATTGGAAAAGACTCTGATGCTGGGAG
The DNA here is from genome assembly GCA_006408675.1 of Madoqua kirkii. Classification (NCBI taxonomy): domain Eukaryota; kingdom Metazoa; phylum Chordata; class Mammalia; order Artiodactyla; family Bovidae; genus Madoqua; species Madoqua kirkii. Next base: position 628 of record SJYC01024199.1, on the reverse strand, counting down.
GGATTGGGGGCAGGAGGAGAAGGGGACGACAGAGGATAAGATGGCTGGATGGCATCACCGACTTGATGGACATGAGTCTGAGTGAACTCCAGGCATTGGTGGTGGACAGGGAGGCCTGGCATGCTGCAGTCCATGGTGTTTCAAAGAGTCAGACACAACTGAGTGACTGAACTGAACTGAACTGAAGGCAATCAGCAAATACATAGGATGTTTTACTTGATAACGTAAGTAATCTCACTCCTCCCCATAGTGATGAAGAAGACAGTATTATAGGAAAGAATAGAATGGAAAAAAAATTGTTTGGGGAAGAAGAGGAGAAAGAAATGGGGAAGATACAATTTTTGAGGCATTGTCAGAAGGCAGTGCATATATGAACATACCAAGATCCTAAAAGAGACAAAGATGGAATCTGTTTCACCACTTTGTTGAGAGTTTGACCAGGAGAGTTACCAGATATTCTTTTACCCTAGGGCAGTGATTCTACGATAAAATTATCTTTCAGAGACAGTCACTTTACTGTGACTCAAAGAGTCTGTTTTAAAGCCTCCCCCCTTGATCATCCCCGTGCGCCAGCCCCAAGCATCCTGTATCCTGTATCAAACATAGACTAGCACTTCATTTCTTACAT
>SJYC01024198.1:0-25796 GCA_006408675.1 Madoqua kirkii | reverse complement strand
TACAAGCAGAATAATGAAGAGATAGCCCCATTTAATTCCACTGTCTGCTCAGTATCCTCCAGCTACCTGGGATCGGAAGTGGAGCCTATGATCCAGGACAGCTCCTGTGAGTTTGGCTTTGTCTGTATATCTTCCCACCAGTGGAATACACTAAATGAAGGTTCCATTCAATCTTACTACTTCCCATGGAGAGAGAGATAAAGAAGCACTCTGGGTGTTTTCACTGCTGTCATTATATTTACCATCCTGGTTAGAAAGGGGTCAGAAAGCCACAGCCATGTCTTCCTCTGCTCAGCTCTTATTACTACCAAAAGACATGGCAGCAAACACACAAAAGATGTTTGCTCAACACAGTCTCAAAAGACAGGATAAAGAAGATAAGCCACTTGAATCCTAGACACTCAGCTTGTGGTTTCTGACATCAGCGTTGAAGAAGCCAAGTTTACTGCCTCAGTTGCTGTATTTGTTCTCAAACTGTGCCATCTTCCAATACCAGCTTACCTTAATATTTTTCAAATCATTTTAACCACCTGATGCATCCAAAGTCCACAGCAGATCGTGTCTAAGCCCCAACTCTGAGAACACATGTGACTGTGGGTCAAGCCCTCCTCTAGAGGGTCACCACTACATAATTCAGATATAGGCCATTTTATGTAATCGTTAATTCTCCCATTCCAGAATCCTTCTGGGATCAATTCAGCCCTTGATAGCAATGCTGTTCTTTGGACTAGTAGGCCAGTACTGGTTTTCTTAATTTAGCATTTAGGAGACTCCATTTCTCCAAAAGCGTTAGGTTGAAAAGTCTATTACAAATAAAGAGGATAATAGAGTGAAATCAGGCCAGTTATGCCAGTTATATTTATCCAGGAATGATGAGTGGGCACATTTTTCAATACATTATTAAAGTGCTAAATGAGTGCTCAATAATACTAACACTGGGAAATTTAGGACCAAGACAGATTAAAATTATTTCAAATGAGTCTGATTCATGTTAAATATTTCCTGTCTCAGTGACCAATAGGCCATGTTAAAACCAGTCCTAACTCCTTTTGGAAGTCTTGTTCTGCTACCCACATGAAAGGTAATGTAAGAATTTTGATCGATGATGCAAGATTGCCAATTCTCATTGGGTAATTTTCCCCATTAGTCAGACATCAGCGTGCCAACTTTGAGGCCTCACATGCTTTGCAGCAGGCTGCCATTGGGAGCTAGCTGTCAAATTCTAGGACTAATGGAAATTTATTCTAAATGCAAAATCCACCCTTTGCTTACATGAGGACAGTTCCTAATCAGCAAGAAAGGCTCAACTGCAACCCGAGGTCTCTGATCTCCAGTCTTTCCTTGTGACCACCTTCTTCTGTTACCAGCAAATCCACAATGACAACCTCTCTCTCTTTTCCCTTGAAAAATGCCAAAATACTCCCAAGAGGAAATATTATGTTTCTATACATTCCTATACAATTAGTTGAGTTGGAAAGGAGAAGTCTGAGATTTTAAATTCATGGCAGAGGCAAACTCATTCATTATACCTTCAAAGCCTATGATTTGCACTAATGAGAAAATAGGCCAGTCATACATAGGAAATATTCAGTATCCTCCTCTGCTGTAAATCTAACTAAAGCAGCCAAATACACATTCAGGAATAAACAGGCTGGCTCTCTCCAGTGTCTTCTCAAATGACAGGTCAAGGGGTATGATAGTGATGTTCATGTAGTAAAGGTTAGATTACTATGCCAACCACAACCAAAAGAGGGCCAACATCATCAGAGACACCTACAACTCGAATGCAAGTCCCCTGCTACAGATCTGAAGAAACCCAACTAGAGGTCTGTCATATGGTCTACATGGTGCCTACAAAATCTATAAAACCCAGAGAACTATGTGTCTGGGTGAGCCAACTCTAATTCTCATGCAGCAATTCAAAATTCCTTTCTTCCTCTGCCCCATGGCAAAAAGGGAGTCTATTCCATCTGTTTACCATGATTGCTGTTACTTTCCAGCATAACCATAATCTTATTTTGTAAATCCTATTCCTGACACACCTCAAACCATCTGTCTATTCTTTCTTGGGCTAGCTTGGGGCTGTTTGGCAAACGAATGTCATTACCTGTAAGTGGAATATTTCTGAGGAGAGTACATGTTCCTTCTATGTTGCCATGGCTGCTGGGTGTTCCTAAATAATCTCCTTTGGTTCTTCCTCTAAACCCAATGTGTCTGGAGTAATCTTTAATGTGTGTAAAATAAAAGGCAAGAGGTGAAAAGCATGCATGCAACTACTTGGGTTTAAGATTCAAAGTAAGTTTGCATGAGCTCTTAGATACCAAAAATCGGTTGAAAGTTTACTAATTAATTATATGTGTCAATTTGAGGGGAAAAAAAAAAGGTGGCCTATGGTTCAGATTCAGACTTGCAAAGAGTTTTGGGGGGAAAAAAAAGGTGATAAAATCTGAGTGGTAGAAATTCTGCCATTTCTTGTCCTCATGGAGCTGGGCCAAGTTCTCACCAATCTACAGTGTCTCCTTTATCATTTCATCATTTCCCCCTTGCTTAGAACTACAGGAGGTTGGTAAAGGCCTTAGAACTCCAAACTAGAGAAGGATACGTGATTTCAAGAGCACAGACACACATGGACAAACATGAGAAAAGATAGCTCACCTCATTAGTAACCAAGGGAATACGGAATAAAATAATAATGAGATCACTGTTGGCTCCCCCAGATGGCAAAGATTAACAACAGGGAAAACATTCAGTGAGGTTGCAGGGAAATGGGCACTCTTAGGCACTGCTGGAGAAAGTAGAGAACTTATACAACCCATGTGTTGGCACTGTGGAAATATCTAGCAAAAATTTTCTGGTCCCTACCTTTTATATCCTTTGCTTTACTTTTTTAAAAGTTAATTGTTTTTGTTTTAAGTTTCTTTATTTTGGCTGCATTGGGTTTTCATTGCTGTGTATGGGGTTTCTCCAGTTGCAGCAAGCGGGAGCCACTTTTCATTGTGATACACGGCCTACTCATTGTGATGGCTTTTCTTATTGTGAAGGCTCTAGGGTGTGAGGGCTTCAGGCTTAGTTGTTCCACAGCATGTGGGATCTTCTGGACCAGAGATTAAATCCATATCCCTTACATTGGCAGGTGGATTCTTAACCACCGGACCACCAGGGAAGTCCCCTTGATTTACTGTCATATCTCTGCTTTAGGCAAAATACTTGCATGTGTACACACATGCAAAAAAAAAAAAGTGTGAATATAGAAATATTGATAGCAGCATTATTTATAAGATCCAAACATTAAAAACAGCCTCAATAGGCAAATGGCTCAACATCAATAGGGAAATGACTAAACTACAGCTGATTTACCTTTTAGAATATTTTGCTTTCATTAAAATGAATGAGGCGCTCAACATTATTGGACATGAAAAGATTGCTAGATATCTAAGACAGTGATTTACAGAACATTAATATGTTCCAATTTATGGAAATGATAAAATTTCTAGGTATATATTGAGATGTTAAAGTGTGACTCTTTTTCAGATTTGTCTAAGGCTCCAAGCAAGTCAGAATAAAACAATAGGTGATCAGTGTTCTCACCTTTCAAAATGAGACAGGAGGCACCCACTACATCACCCATCTCAAGAGGATAAAAGGACTGCAATTGACAAAGCTGAGAAAGAATTTCTTTGAAAGGACATGTTGGGTGGTGCTTTCACCTTTACCTCAGTCTAAATAAGGGGAGTTTCGAGGAGATTGCTCAGAATGCTGGAGCATATAGGAGTATAGGCCAGTCCATGACCCAAGTTCATCTACTGGCAAGAGGCTGGATCCAGCAGCATAGGAAGTCCCAGGCACAGAGTGTTGCATTGCAGCAGACTGCACTCCTCCCAAGAGCTACCAAACTGCATGTGGGTTCTGCTTGGACCACATGTGAGAGCGCCAGCCAGGATCATTTTAAAAGGGCCCCACCTGTAAAGATGCTGTCAGCACTCCCCGCTCATATCCTTCCAATCGTGTGATGGTATTCACACTCGTGCTCCAGGGGTTAGCTTTCTTTCTCGCCAGTAGCACCTGCATCTTTTGTCAAAGGATGCCCCCAAGCTGGCAGAACCCTTCACGTGTACAGACAGCCAGAGAGTCTGGGGACTACAACTGGGACTTGAAACTTCTGGAGGAATTGTTTTATCGTTATATATGAGTGTCCAGGAAAGTTACAGTGAACCTGCCTATCACTGTTGATAGAGATAGTAAGGAGAAACTGTTTCCTATATGTACTTTATCCCATTCTACTCTTTCAATGCAATGTTGACAATTACACATATATAACAGAGAAAAGTCTAGAAGCTTACTCACAAAACCAAATTTGATTTCTAGAGACCAGAATGTGATTAGGAGATGAATGACAAGAACTTGTACGTTTTATTCTTATGTTTCCATATAGTTTGCTTTCTTAAAAAAAAAATACATATGCTCATCTTTTTGGTAAACATAACCTTAAGATCTACAGATACAAATACATTCATTGCATAAGAATTAAGAAAAGAAAACAGACAAACCATAAACATAATTCTACTCCTTCCACAGCCTACTGCTGTTGGTATTTGGGGGGTTTTCATTCCCACCTTTTTGCCTTGAGTGGGCAGGCCCTCACCGGGCTGGACCGACCTAGCTAAATTAGACAAGGAACAGTTTCAAGGGTTGTTTAATTCCTCTGGTCAAATATTCTGTAGCTATTTTGGCTATGTGAAAATTTAGGTACAGATGCAAAGAAAACTGATTTGATATTTACATGTCTCCCTTATCTACCTTAGAATACTCATAAGGAAGGTGGAGATTAAAAAAATCATCAGTATGACATTTCCTTACTGCCTCCAGACAGTAGCAAAGTGGAAGGATAGAAGACTGAAATTTACTATTCCTCTTATGAAAACGGAAATACACATTCCTTGCCTGGAAATGAGTACTCAAGTCAAACTTGCCAAGGCTTTCTACGTCTGCCCAGAAAATGCAGCTGAAAGCAAATTCAAGAGGAGATGTTATTTCCTTTCTGAGATTTATATAAGAATCTAAGCTGTTGCAAACTCATCTCTTAAGATACACAAATATACAATTTGAGACCCTTGGCAAATGAAATGGCTGCTGCACATGTGGAAATTACCTCCTTGTTTGTTTTCAGTCTTGCTGTTTCCCCTGGGAACCAGAGAGAAAATTCAATTTCTAAACCTTGAAGCAGCGTGAACAATGAACAATTGTTAGCCTAGGAATAGCAGACGAAGCCTATTACTGCACAATGGGAAGTAAGTGGCATTGTCCTGAGGTTGTGTTTACTATACCGGCTTGGTGGGTAAAATGATACGGTAGAGAGCAGGACTGGTGTCTTTCTCATTAGAAATCTCTGAGAAACCCTTTGCACTGAGGGTACCGTCCGACTCCCTTCTGTTTTTCTTCTGTTGAGTATAGGTCTGGATAATTACATGTTATTTTTCTTGTCTGTCTACATGAATGAAACTTCTTACCAATTTCCACCAAAACCCTCTACCAAATCAATGAAGATAGGGGTCAACGCAAAACCAATACCATGCAAATATGAAGCAAAGGTCTTCATTATATCATTTCAGTGGCAAACCAAAAGTTCTGAAGAGGGCATAATTTCATGATCTTGTAAAACAGTAATAGAACATACAGACATGCTCTTGGCTCGGAATATGAAAACATTTTTCATGAGTAACTGAAATTGAGCTGAAATCTTCAAACCAGGAATGGCAAAGGATCCTTTTTACCAAATTTGTTGGAAGCCAGTTTTACACTGAGGATAAACCCAAATTTAAACTGGTGCTAAAATCCAGCTTTCTTTTAGCATTTTTTTGAAAAACAAGAAAGAGAAAAATAAACTTCCTAGACTTTACAACACAGCCTTTAAAAAAAGATTCTAAAAACTACTTGGATATTGGCTGGAGCTGACAAAACAATACTAACAAGTTGAATGTAAATGAATCAAAACCAGACAGATTCCATTTCCCTTCAAGAAAATGGGCGTTTGGGGACACAAAATATAAGTAAATAAAAGCTTCCCCCTAAGTATTTGAGTTTTAACAAAACTACAGTGTTTTGAATGAAAACTGGAGGAGTGTCTTCTGCACATCAGCCAAGGCTGGGTTTCAAAAAGGTGACAGGTAGGGTAAGAGTGACTCTTCCATGCCAGGCCCTAAGCCTCAGAAACACTGTTTAGTTTTCATCCAATAACCTGAGTGATAGACAGGTTTTCTTTCCCCATTTTACAGATGAGAAAAGGCAACTCAGGAACCTGAGTCACTTTCTCTAAATCATTCAGTTAAGAAGATAGCCTACAGGACATCTGTTTTAGGAAACTGTCCCCACAGCGCCCATTTCCTGCTACATGAAAACCACGATTACTTTCAGCAAGTATGACTTCCTGATGCTTTACTAAGGCGGTTTTGGAGCACGGGGCATATAGGGTAGTGGGGCATCTTGTCAAGGCCAACACCTTGCTGGCTGAGACAGTGGCAGTGATAGAACTGGATGGGGGGAGTGGGGAATCATAATCCAGTGGAACTTAGGATCACTTTGAAGTCATGTCACCACTCCAAGTTACTCAGCTTTGTGGCAGGTCTATGCTAAACTCTTCACCTCCATTCACTCCTTTCATTCTCAAAATGACCCCAGGATTTTTGTAGCACTTTTAACTCTGTTTTACATCTAAGAAAACAGGCATGAAAATCTGAGGAAGAGGCAGAACCTAGAGGATTTTAACCCAGCCTGCTTGACCTCTCCAGCCCCAGAGCAGGGGTCTGAGCTCCCTTCACCAAAATGAATGTGCAACAGCATCCATGCATGACAGAACTGAGTTCAGGATGATGGTTACTCTAGAAATAAGGTGGCCAAATGGGCTGCTAGAACAAAATACCCCAGATCGGGTAGCTTACAAACAACAGAAGTTTCTTACAGTTCTGAAGCTGAAAGTCTGAGATCAAGGCGATAGTCTTTGCAAGGCTCTTCTCACCGTGTCCTCATATGGGGAAAGGGCTGTCTTCTCTCTGGTTATTGTTTCATCTGATACATCATCCACTTTTGTTACCTCTTACCAGTTATCCCTTTAGACTTCTCAGCTAATCCTCATCATCTGACACATTACACACCCAGCCAGTCACAAAAACCTGTCATTGGTTTGATGAAACTCTCAGACTCTCTCTTCCCAATTCAACCCAATGGTCTGTCTACCCCACCATGTTCGAGCTTTACCTCCCACAGGCTTTTTTTTGTCCTATAAATGATGTCCTACATCTCAACGGACATCACGCAGCTTGAGCCTTAGTACAGACTACTTTTTCAAAAGGATAGAAAGAAACAACAAAGCATAAAATAAAGAAATCCACTTAATTTTTCAATCCTTCCAGATATGGCTCAGTAAAAACTTCACTGGCCTCTACAGACTTCCCCTAATTCAGCTAAGCAAATACTCTTCCTTCTACTTTAGAAAGGCTGTGGGCAGTGTAATGGGCTCTGAAGACTATGGGAACTCCAGGGAAGGGGATGAAAGGAAGGTATGGATGAGCAGTGAAGCAGTCAGGCTCGAAGCTCTGCACTCACCTCGGCAATTGGCACTTCCCCAAATCTGATGAGAACCCTAAATTCACAAGGGAGGACTTAGCACACAATTGTCAGGACAATTTCCAAGTGTCCAGGGAGGGTCACGGCACCTGTAATCTCTGTAGAACCAGGTCTTTAATTGTTGAACATCATTATGGTTGGAACTATTTCTGTATTATCAAATGGGGTCTAGTTCAGTTCAGTTGCTCAGTCGTGTCCAACTCTTTGCGACCCCATGAATAGCAGCACGCCAGGCCTCCCTGTCCATCACCATCTCCCGGAGTTCACTCAGACTCATGTTCATCGAGTCAGTGATGCCATCCAGCCACCTCATCCTTTGTCATCCCCTTCTCCTCCTGCCCCCAATCCCTCCCAGCATCAGAGTCTTTTCCAATGAGTCAACTCTTCACATGAGGTGGCAAAAATACTGGAGTTTCAGCTTTTGCATCATTCCTTCCAAAGAAATCCCAGGGCTGATCTCCTTCAGAATGGACTAAATTACCCTCAAAAAACAAAATGTATCTAGAGAAGATGAATACACACACACCCACAAACATACACACACTTGCATATGATAAACTTGGTAGAAAAGATTAGGTCCCACCTCTCCTCTTATGGGGAAAACTCATGTCTTTTAACCTCTAGGAGTTTGTTTTCCTTGGCTACAAGCTTAGCTCTGAGTGCTCAGTTGCATCTGACTCGTTGCAGCTCCATGGACTGTAGCCCACCAGGCTCTTCTGCCCATGGAATTTTCCAGGCAAGAATACTGGAGCAGGTTGCAATTTCCTACTCCAGGGGATCTTCCTGACCCAGGGATCAAATCCATGTCTCTTGCATGTCATGTACTGGCTGCTGCTGCTGCTAAGTCACTTCAGTCGTGTCGTCAGGCATTGGCAGACAGGTTCTTTACCACCAACACCACCTCAGAAGCCCCCAAAGTTTAGTTACATTCTTCCAGTTTGTTAGGATTAATTCCTTTTTCTACCAGCCTGACCAGAACTAATTCTGTTTTGGTTCTAACAATCAAATCCAAATGGATTTCTGTCCTCTGGCCTATAACAAATGGTATTATCCCAACATGAACTTGGTCAAACTCTGGGAGATGGGGAGGGACAGTGAGGCTTGGCTGCTGCAGTCTGTGGGGTGGCAAAGAGTTGGACACAACAGGGTAACTGAACAACAACAACATTATTCTTATAAGACCATGTCTACAGTCTTTAGGACAGCCAGGGAAAATGTCATTCTTGAAAGGCTTGGTCGTGCTTTTTTAATTTGGGAAAGTTCAATAGCTCTGCTGCCCCTTTTCCTACCCTATAGAGTCCCAGATCTAGTCTTAAAGTTGTGAGGTTGCAGGGAGAAAGTAGACATAAATCTTATCTAATTTATGACCATGTCATCTGTGATCACACTTTTTTCATTAAAATGCCATTAGGAACTGAGGGTTTCACAGTCTTAGGTAGACGACTTTATTGTCTTTGTTACAAACCTTTTTCTAATAGTTGGGTTGGGTTTTTTTCTTTGTTTTGTTTGTTTTTGGTCTAGGGGGACAATAAATAAAAGTTTTATTTGAAGGCAATTAGCATTGATTGAACCATAAATATATCTTATATCTTCATCCTGACAATTCACTCCCCAAAATTTCTCCATCGAAGCGGGAAAGGCAGAGAGGGGGGAGGCAATAAGAAATAAAAGATGAAAAGAAAGAGGAGGAAGAAGAGAGAGATGGAGAGAAAGAAAGGGGGAAAGGAGGAAGAGAGACAGGAGAGAAAGGAAGGAAAGAGAGAAGGGAATCAGTTGCCATAGAACTTCAAAGAAAATGATGTATGAGATACAGAGACTTCACCTTTATGGCCAGTAAGGCCCCCAGCTCTCAGTACATTCTATTTGGAGATTCAGATTCATAAAGTCTACACCACCCTTAAGACATGAAACAACGAGCTCCCTCAAATACAGCAAGACTTGTAGACAATGATAACAAACAAAGAGTCCTACTGATTTCCTTAGAAGCATCAATACTGTTTAGCATTGTAAACTGATGCAGACATATTTCTAGACTCTTCTGATATGATGAGTTTTGCTGATACCAAACTAAATGGAGTTGTCTCAAGGGGAACTGAATCTGCCTCATGGTAACTGTTGCATAAGAATTCCTTGTAGGGAGGTAGAATGGTTCTAGAAAGAGCAGTCATGACCACACGGAAGTGGCCCCAGCTCTGCATGACAGCTGTGTCCACCTTGGACAATCCATTTAATCCCCTCACAGCCCATTTCCTCCCCTGAAAAACATATTCAGGGTCCTCTCTGCACTGAGAGGTCCAAAAGCTTAATAACTAATTCACTTCTGATGTTTCCTTCATCAGTAAAATGGAAAAATATCACTTCCTACTCTAATAACATGGCATGTGGAATATCATAGACATGTATATCCATTGCATAAATTTTAGAGAAGTTTCAATACATTCAATTTAGATAGACAGTCACAAAATCTATGAATCACAGCTTCTAAGAGTCTATGGTTTATTGTCCCAGGATTCATGGTTCTATGACTTCGAGATCTTGCTCCAACAGAATAAAATACTTGAGATTCAAAAAAAGAACTTATTTGAATTAGATACATATTGAGTAACCAGGGTGGTGATCAACTCTGTAGACAGTCCTGAAGGGATCTGCCTTGCCACTCTGTAATTCAGCCCTTGATAAACAAGGATTTGGGATGGATGGTTGTAGGGAGGTAGCAGTTAGATAAAATGAGAGAAACGGAAAAGTTTCAGGACATTTCTGCCATTAGCATGATTCCCATTATCTGATTTTCTGAAAGTGCCAGCTACCTACACCTTGTTATTTGGGCAAATATAAGACAGTAAGGTGCCAGAATGGAACATTTTCTTACCTTCAACCCTCATCTAGCGCTCCCAGCTGGCTTGGAGGTGAAATAGCAGTGGTAGTAAAGGTCACACAGTTAGAAGTTGATTGAGTATAAAGACAGGGCACATCCAGAAATGCAACAGGAGCCTGGTGATGCAGATGTCACTCACTGCATGCAAAGGACAGTAATGAGAAATCACTGGGTTCCACCTCCTGTGTGGTAGATGCTAATCTTGATCCAAGCGTTATCAAAAGGTTACATTAATGGTCTGCTGTTGATTTCCCGGGTACGGCTGACTCCTGTCCCTAGGTCAAGTGGGGAGGGACAGTAGGAATCCCAAGAATACAAGAGGAAGACTGTGTTCCAAGCTTGAAAAGATGAATAGAAGGCCTTCTTGTTATAGTTACAGTGGTAAAAGAATACCAAGGCATATGTTCCAATGGATTGGAAGGCTGTTTTGGCTGAATTACACAAGACTGGAGCACATTTGCAGTTGAAAAAGTAAATATTGCAGTCAGCCAAAAGATAAGAATATTGACCCATGGGAAAATAATGATGTATAAAGATTGTCCTTTATTTTTTCTTTTTAAGGTTTTTCAAATTAACACACTCAATCTTTTCTTTTGGCTAACAGAGTTGGAAGGCAATTGACACCCAAAGGGGAAAAAATACCCAAAGAGAAGGGCAAGTTTTTGAGAAGTTAAACCATCTCTTTCATTTTTTTCCTATTTAATAACTCAGGCATCTCCATAAGGAACAAAGCTGCAAATATACAGTTGGCTTTCATTTTGCATGTTCACAGTCCCTTGAGAGCTAGCAAACTAGCTAAGCTGCAAAATGTCTTGCTGGGACATTGCCAGGATTTTAGACTATAATGCCTGAAGGGCCTGGTGAAAGTTCTGTGGATGGAGGTGTTCTGGAGAGCTCCCAGATCTGCAAAGCCAGGTTCATCAACAGTCTAAACACTCAACATTTCCCACTGGCAAATTCCCAGGTAGTCACCGTATTGGAAACCCTGAGTAGTCCTATGGCATCATCTCTATTTTCCAGACCAAGAGATGAGGATGCAAGTTGAGTAAGTCATCCGACCATCACCTGCAGCATCAGGGAGCGCCGGGATCAGGCCTCAGCCTCCTCTCCCAGGACCACACCCACCAGTCTGTGCCCAAGAGGACTCCCAGGGCTTCTCTTTGTCACCTCCACTGATTGCCTCTGTCCACCCCACCAGGAGACTCACTGGGAGCAGAGAACAGCCATAACGAAATGCATGCAAATTCCTACAAGCTTCTGAAATCCTCAAGGTACTGTTATAACCACCTCTCCCCGCGACCCTGAGGAATTAGATAAGCAGGCAGGGAGGCTCTTTGGTGGGAAGTGGAGGACTAACTTGGCCACCCTCTCTTCTCTTTGCCTCCCAAGAAGACACAGAGTAATAGCACAGCACCCCAGTATTCTTGCCTGGAGAATCCCAAGGACAGAGGAGCCTAGCAGGCTACTGTCCCTGAAGTCGCAAGAGTCAGACATGGCTTAGCAACTAAACCACCAGCCATCACCACCCCTCCTTGTCACCCTGTCCACCACCAGCATCCAGGAACCAGAACATTCTAACTTGTGTAGCTTGTTTCCTCTCACCCTGAGTACCAACCAACTAGCAATAGGATATCTACCCTGGGAAGAAACACTGAGGTTTCCTTGTTGTTGTTTTTTTAATTTTTAAGATATGAGACAAATGTATACTCACTTTACATTTTCACAGGAATTCTTCAGAAAGAAACAAGGATTGGGGGCTAGGATATGCGATTTCTTCGGGAACCTGGATGCCTGTCAAGTTGGTAAGTAAGTAAGTAAGTAAGTAAGTAAGTGAAGTCACTCAGTCCTGTCCAACTCTTTGGGACTCCATGGACTGTGGCCTACCAGGCTCCTCTGTCCATGGGATATTCTGAGCAATAGTACTGGAGTGGACTGCCATTTCCTTCTCCAGGAGCGGATCTTCCCAACCCAGGGATCGAACCCATGTCTTCCGCATTGTAGACAGACGCTTTACCATCTGAGCCACCAAGGAAGTCTTGTCAACTTGGTAAATCAAAGGTATTTGTATTGGGCTCCAGAACCCACCCTCTCCAAGCTCCCTTCTTTAGCCACATGTGGAAGGGTTTTCAATTTTTACAATAATTCTTCATGGAAGAAGAATGAAAGTTGTCCTAATGAAGTTGCGGAAAAGAAATCTGATCTTTGCTCTGGAGCTCAGATGCTACATCTTTGTAAACAGTGTGGCAAGGTTCTTTGTAAGATTTATAGGAAATGGCAATGGGCAGGCAAACGTTAGCTCCTAATCTGGCCCCATAAAGCGTCCTGTTGGCTTTGTAAAGCTCTCAGGGAACATTATTGAAAACAAAGGAGAAATCAATACCTTTCAGTCCACTGCCAGTCCTGGGCCTCCAAAGTGAATCAACCTGGGCTCATCCACCTCTCGGAAGAGGAGGGTTTTAGTTTGTATCAGCTTCAACCAGATTGCTGTATGTTTAGAGCCTCCTCCCCAAATCCTTACCAGTCCCTGAAATTAAAGGTTGGCAAAGCCTCTCATCTACAAAGTGGTGGTGACTCAAGGATTTTCAATTCAGAAGGAAGTGATCTGAAAGAAATGATCCTTTTCTGCATGCCCTGTAGTGAATTTCATACTAACACTTGTTAGATGTGGGACAGTCCCCCAACGCAAGTCTATGAGAGGACCTTTACCACTAAATGTCTCCGGTTATGAAGAACTGAGTCATTAACAGAGGGTGGCCAGATTAATTATGAGTGTGGCCAGAGATGAGAAGCAACATTCCCTGAGAATGGGGTTTTGTGTAACAGAATGTAAAGTCTTTATTTCAGACTTTATTATGGGGAAGAGAACACCTTCCTCCCACCGTTGGGAAATAAATGTTTCAAATGATTATTTCACAGACCTTGCCCTTCGAACCACCTCCTTTTCTGCTCCATGTGAAACAGCTTACAGGACGAAATGCCAATGGAGCCTTCCCAGGGCAAGCCCTTCCTGGACATTCTCTTTGGCAGAAGTTGTGAATGAGATGCTGTGCCTGGGATTTTGTTGAATGAAAGAGAGTTTGTGCTGCTGAATTCACAACCCGTCTTCCCCCAGCTCCAGCAACTCCTTTCATTTAAGTCTGGCAGCCTGTCTCTGCACCCGTCACTCTTCCAATGCTTATTCTCTCACCATGAGAGGGAAATGTCAAGTTCTGAGCAGAGGGGGCAAAGTTTCTCAGTTATGCATCCAAATGTAGTCACCACACAAAACAGCCCCAGTGCTGACTTGCCCCAGTCAGCTTACAGGGACAAACTTTGGCCCTCGCCCCCCTGAGGACAAAAGCAGGCACACAGCAATGCGGGCAGCAGCTCCTGGCAGGGGCCTCGTGAGGTCAAGCATTAATGTCGATAGTGTGGAATTTCCCTGTCATATAAAACCACGGCAGGGTCAAGAGGCAGATACACCAATCAGGAGCAGGGTGGGACCTTTCAATGTCATCTCTGGCCTCTGTGCTGGGAGGATGTGAAGCCATCCTTCTGGCGGGTTTAAATGTCCCGGTAAAATAACATTACTCCTTTAGTGACCTACCCAGCAGATTGACAGTGCCGTTTATAATAATAAGGCACCACCACATGTAGGACCTGAGATAAGAACTCGCAGGGCTATAAAGAAGTGGAGCAGAGTGACACTCGAATGAGGATGTGCGTCTAGGCGGTTACGATGGCAGCACACGGATGTTCCATGAGTGACAGTGGCCTTTCCAACAGCTCTTCCCCTTTCTCTTCTGATAACAGAACCTTGATTCTGTTCACCTGTCAGGTGGCTATGAGTTTTCCTAAAGGGAGGAGTATCCTTATAGCCCCAGAAGGGGTACCTCGATTGGTCAAAACTAAAATCACCTGAGGAGTAGTGTAAATGTTCCCAATGATGGGGCCTGACCCCAAGCTTCTCAATGAATTGTCTGGACCTGGGTCCCAGCCTCCCAGAGGCTTAAAAGTCCTCCATGTGATTCTAGTGTATACCAGGGATGAGAACCATTGGCCTAAGCCAAACCAATTATTTTGCTCCATCATTAGTGACTGGCATAGGGTTGGTCATGTGATTTAGTTCAGGTCAAAGATGTGAGAAGGCAACATCTGGGATGCTTCTGGGAAATTTTGCTTTAGGTTTAAAAAGACAAAAGGAAAGTAGGTGCCTTCTTCTCCTTTTCTGAGTTTTGGACAGTGTTTTGAAAGGAGATGTGGTTTGAATAGGTGCAAGCAACTTGAAACAGTGAAGGAAAGAGTCAACAAGAACCAACACCCAGAGGAGAGCAGAAAAGAAAGATGGCTGATGCATGGTCCATGATTACACTGCTGGACTGATGAAATAACCCAGACTGCACCTCCCTTCCTCAGACCACTGGAGTGAGAACTTGGTTGCATATTGTAAACACCTAGAGTGTTCTTAAAACTACTGATACCTGGGCCCCACCCCTAGAGCATCTGATTTAATTGGTAATTGGTGAGACATTACTTTTCCAACAAAGGTCCGTCTAGTCAAGGCTATGGTTTTTCCTGTGGTCATGTATAGATGTGAGAGTCGGACTGTGAAGAAGACTGAGCACTGAAGAATTAATGCTTTTGAACTGTGGTGTTGGATAAGACTCTTGAGAGTCCCTTGGACTGCAAGGAGATCCAACCAGTCCATTCGGAAGGAGATCAGCCCTGGGATTTCTTTGGAAGGACTGATGCTGAAGCTGAAACTCTGATACTTTGGCCACCTGCTGCAGAGTTGACTCATTGAAAAGACTCTGATGCAGGAAGGAATTGGGGGCAGGAGGAGAAGGGGATGACAGAGAATGAGATGGCTGGATGGCATCACAGACTCAATGGGCATGAGTCTGAGTGAACTCTGGGAGTTGGTGATGGACAGGAGCCGAGGTCTCCCGCATTGCAGGTGGATTCTTTACCATCTGAGCCACCAGGAAAGCTCAAGAATACTAGAATGGGTAGCCTATCCCTTCTCCAGAGGATCTTCCCAACCCAGGAATTGAACCCAGGTCTCCTGCTCTGCAGGCAGATTCTTTACCAGCTGAGCCACCAGGGAAGCCCATGTGTATGCACAAAGTTCTGAAATTTAACATCAAAGAATTCCCTTTACACTTCAGGAAGGCCAATGAAAGCTCAGGTTTCTCTGTCATGAGATGAGTGGAGTATCTGAGGAAATAGGTTAATCAATTTTAAGTATTCCTCTAGCAACATTCTAGAGGTTGGGTGCCCAATCCTTTCCATGGCTAGAATCTGAAGAGACTCCTAAAAAGAAACATTCTTAAATGTTTGATCTCATCTATCTGACATCTCAAACTCTATGAGTTAGGAATGTCACTCAGCCAGTCCAGAGTAAGATATGTCTTTCTCACCATTAGTAAGTAAAGTTGTTTTGTACCCACTTCTATATTTTTAATATTTTTGATAAAAGATGGAACATAAAGTGCCACTTTATGCTATGTAGATCTTTCTTTTCTTATTATTGATATACTCCAAAATCATTAAAAGTGCTGTAGAAAATCAGTGGATACTTTATTCTTAATCTCTTTGCATACTTCTCTGTGTTTCCCATGATGCCATTTCTGGACTTTTTGCCCACTCAAAGATTCTCCTTTAATTAGCTCTGAAGCATCTACTTGTACAGAAGTTGCAGTTAAGATACAGGTAAATATCTTTCAAAAAAAACCTTATGCTCTACATAATATACCTACAACAAAGTCTAGAGATGATCATAAATAGTAAGATATTTGCTCAGATATTTGGAGAAGAACACACTCACATAAGAAATAGTTACTGAGTTCAGTTAAGGATGCAGGAAAAATGTGATGCAATTCTTGCCCTCCAGAGGTCACATCTATTACTCTCAATTTACAAAGAGTTCAACAAAGTAGACCCCAGTGTAAGTGGAGATTAAGAATGAGCTGTGGGGAAATCAGGGAGAAAAGTCCATATGTAAGAAAGCAATGTGAACAGAAATCTTTTCCATCCCAAGAGAGAACTTGGCTGGGGCATCTTCATCTAAGTCAGCAGTTGGCAAACATATCAAACTTCATGGTCCACACAGCCTTTCACAGCTACTCAACTCTGTCATGTTCCTGTTAAACTTTCAATTTACAAAAACAGGTGGCGGCCAGACTTGGTCTTAGGGCCATAGTCTGCTGACCCCTGATATAAACAATCACAGTTTCATATTGGTATCATTAATAGAGAAGGAAATAGAAGGGAAAGTAGATTACATGAGGAAAACAATACGAGATTGGCATTAATAAACATTTGATTGAATATGACAAATATTTCCTGAGCACTTATTATATTCTAGATATGGTATTAGGTATTAGAGTAGAAAATGGCTACCTACTGCAGTATTCTTGCCTGGAAAATCCCATGGACAGAATATACTGGAGGGCTACAGTCTACAGAGTTGCAAGAGTTGGACATGACTGAGCATACATTAAGGTATCAGGTATAAGGGGCAAAGAAATGGACAAATAATCATACAATGTGATAGATATCATGGAGCCACAACTTTCATAAGCAAGCCACGCACATGGGCTCAATAAAGGCCCTCCATTCAAATTACTTTAGTGCTCAAAACATGCTCGTGGCTCAGTAAACTGGGCTAAAATGGGCAGATTGAAGAAGCTGCCAGTGAGTGTTGGCAAAGTGAAGACAGGACATTTGATGACTTTTGAATCAAGTGGATGGAAATGAAATTTAAAATTTCAGACAGACAAAGGCTAAATTGTTACTGGCAGCTGCAGCTGCTGCTGCTAAGTTGCTTCAGTCATGTCCGACTCTGTGCGAACCCATAGATGGCAGCCCACCAGGCTCCCCAGTCCCTGGGATTCTCCAGGCAAGAACACTGGAGTGGGTTGCCATTTCCTTCTCCAATGCATGAAAGTGAAAAGTGAAAGTGAAGTCGCTGAGTCATGTCCGACTCTTAGCGACCCCATGGACTGCAGCCCATCAGCTGAAGTTATGCTTATTCCTTTAAGGGGAATAATGGAAGTTGCAATGGAACTTGATAAAATATTGATATCATAAAGATACTGACTTGTGATAGGTAAGCATATCAACTACTTTAAACTGGATGTGCGCTATGTACCAGAAACTACCATTATAAAAAGATAAAACATGCATCACTGATGTTACCATACACTGTGAGTATTCACTCAGAAGATTTGCCTAAAGGTCAAGTTTGTGGTGATGATGGGGGAAAGGAATGAACCAATCCCACTCCTGGAGAAATTGAAAGAAAAAAGGGAAATACCATTATGATTATCTAGTACAATGATTTTTAGTATTTGACGTTTATAGACCCTTAGAAAATATAATGAAAAACAGATATAAGATTTCCCACACACAAAAAAGTGTATTTATACATACAAACAAAATCTTGCAGTAAATCCAGAGGATCAAAGATTCCCTGAATCCTATCTGTGGTGCCTCTGCAAGCCTGTGTACCAGAAGTTGAGAAACACTGCCTACAGTAAGCCAGACACTTCATGTTTGTCTCAGGTGATCCACAGACAAAGAGAACAACAGTTGACAAAGGTCCCATTAATATTATCACCATTTTACAGAGATAAAGGAATAAGGATCCCAGCAGCTAAGGAATTAGCCCAAGATCACAAGCTAGAAAGTGGCAGAACCGAGTCTGTGAACACCTGGCTTACTAGTGAAATGGAACTCACATGTGCCTTGTTGTAGCATTCTACTTGCAAATTAGGAGAAAGTAAATAAAATCATTCTTTTATAAAAACAACTTCTACGACACCCCAACGGAAGCATTCCCCAAAGAGAAATAAGTTCTTTGTTCTTAAATATTGAAAAAGTGTTTTAGGTGAAACTGACCCACTCCCACCCCTGAAGATATTCACACCCTAGTCCCCAGAACTGTGAATATGGTACCTTATTCTAAAAGGAATTTTGCAGATATGATTACATAAATGATCTGGTGATGGTGAGATGATGATGGATAATGCTTGTAGGCCCAATAAAATCGTAAGTGTGCTAATAAAGAACATGGGCAGGTCAGACAAAGGAGAAGACTGTGATGACTGAAGCAGAGGGTGGAGTGATTTGGCCACAAGCCAAGGAATGCCAGCAACTCCTAAAAGATGGAAGAGACAAGAAGACATTCTCCCCTAGGGCTTCCAGAGAGAACCAAGCCTGCCAACATCTTGCTTTCAGCCCTGCGCAGTCTTTTTGCAGACTTCTGACCTGCAGAACTTGAAAAGGATGAATTTCTGTGGTTTCAAGGCACTAAATTTGTGGAACTGTCTTACCATGGAAACTGGAAATCAATACCAAAAGTAAAACCAAGTTATTTATAATCAAATTTCATTTTTTTTCCTGAGTTCCATGAGAGCAGAGAGTTTTATATCCTAGCACCTAAAACAGTGCCAAAAAACAGAGTATATGCCCAATAAAAAACACAACGAAGCAGTGAATGTTCATTGTGATACCATGACATTTTACAAATATAGGAGAATTAAAAGTGAACCTAGAGGCACATTCCTACAGGGAGAAAAAAAAATGTTTTAAAATGCTATATATTTTAATAGATATAGAGTATAAAGACAACTATATCTTTGTCATGTGTTTACACCTCAAAGATGCAAATACAAGAGAATTATTAAATAAATGTTAAGGTGAATTGATTATTCAGCCAAATTCTCTAATATACTAGTCTTTCCTCATATAGTCTTTTGTTATTTATTAATGAGGAGGTCTCTGCTTAGCAAATGACTATATTTTTCTTTTTCCTCACTTCTGATCACTCCTGCTATTCTTTTTGGAACTGGGTAGTGAAAGAATTAAGGAATAATGAATCATTTAGAGGTTGCTGTGGGGAGGAGGCTGAAGCTTATGACTCCTACAAACTGTGAAGTTCACGTCCATACTTTACAGCATCACTAAGACAAAAGATATGACTCTCCGCCTTCTCTTTAAAACAAAAGGCTTCAAATTGATCTTCTATGGCCACTTCGCTTATATAAGGTTTTCCCTCCTAAGGGAAGTTGATGGAGTGATGTTTAGGGTAAAGGATTAAGAAAAGAAAAAGAACTCAAGTACCAAATTCAACAGATGCCTCTTTTCAAGTTCCGCCTACTAAAAGCTTTATTAGTTAGGGTCAATGATTGCTGATGAAACCTGGAATGACAGCCATCAGAGGCAGTACCATTAGAGAGATATCCAAGATGTCCAAGGACAAGAGAGAAGCGGATGGGAGAGCAGAATTCTAAATCTTGTGGCTTAGCATAGTTGCTTGTATTTTCTTAAAGCAAATATTCCTAGTTAGTGAACAGGAATGTGCTTAGTTAGAGACCAGGACTGCCCAAGGTCTGAGTCCTCCATGAGATGGGAAATCAAAGAAATAAGAGAATTACACAGAACATTTACATGAATAAGACTGGGAGTAATATACAGCACTTATACCACATTCCAGGGGTCAATCCCATTACTTCATGTCAAAGAGATGGGGAAACAACGGAAACAGTGAGAGACTTTATTTTGCGGGGCTCCAAGATCACTGAAGATGGTGACTGCAGTCATGAAATTAAAAGACGTTTGCTCCTTGGAAGAAAAGCTATGACCAACCTAGACAGCATATTAAAAAGCAGAGACATTATTTTGCCAACAAAGGTCCGTCTAGTCAAAGCTATGGTTTTTCCGGTAGTCATGTATAGATGTGAAGGTTGGACCATAAAGAAAGCTAAGCACCAAAGAATTTATGTTTTTGAACTCTGGTGTTGGAGAGTCCCTTGGACTGCAAGGAGATCAAACCAGTCCATCCTAAAGGAGATCAGTCCTGAATATTCTTTTAAAGGACTGATGCTGAAGCTGAAACTCCAATACTTTGGCCACCTGATGCGAAGAACTGACTCATGGAAAAGAACTCTGATGCTGGGAAAGATTAAAGGCAGGAGGAGGAGGGGATGACAAAGGATGAGATGGTTGGATGGCATCACTGACCTGATGGACATGAGTTTGAGCAAACTCTGGGGTTGATGATGGATATGGAAGCCTGGCATGCTGCAGTCCATGGGGTTGCAAATAGTCAGACGCAATGGTGTGACTGAACTGAACTGAGGGGTCAGAACTCTTTCATATGGCTACACACTCCCACCTGCAAAGAATTCCAGGCAATACAGTATGGCTTCAAAACTAGGAAGCAGAGAAAAGAACTTCAGTAAAGATAAGTATTTCACATGAGCTGGCCTCTGGCCACCTCTAGCAACTCATTTCCTATTGTTCTCCCCCTCATTTACTGTGTTCCAGCCATTTTGGCCTCTTTATTTTTAAACCTATTAAACCAAAGTCCTCTCAGAATCCTTGTACAGACAGTTCCTAACAACCTAAATGCAGTCCCCGTTAGATATTCACACGACTTGCCCTCTGATTTCATTCTACTTAAAACCACTTCTTCAAAGAGGAATTCCCTGACCCCCACCTCCATCTAAAAACAGAACCCTTGTCGCTCTCTAGTCCCTCACTCTGACTTTTTATTTTCCTTTCTGTAATTCATCACTACTTGATATTATGCATGCATGTGTGCCCAGTTGTGTGTGTGCCCCCATGGATGGTAGCTCTCCAGGCTCCTCTGTCCATGGAATTTTCCATGACAGAATACTGGAGTGGGTTGCCATTTCCTATTCCAAGGGATCTTCCCATTCCAGCGATCAAACCCATGTCTCTTGCATCTCCCACATTGCCAAGCAGATTCTTTACTACTGCACCATCTGGGAAGACCATCTGACATTATAACATCTATTGATTTGTTCATTCCATTTTTATGTTTTTCTCACTAGAATATAGACTCCTAAATGTCGGAAACTTTAGTATGTTTTCTTAATTGCTATATTTACAGCACCTAGAACATTGCTCCATATATGATAAAATACTCAGGAAGCATTTTATTGAATGAAAGATGTTTCTTAATAAAGACTTCTAATATATAAATACTGCAGTGACTCTATTTTCTAATGACCCATTTTGAGCACACTCAGGTTACCCTCTTTCACAAATTCATTCCACTTCATCCCACTAACTCCTATCCATCTTGAATTTAACTCATCTCAAGGATCCTCTCTTTTCCCAAAGCTCCAGCTGCTCTGTGCTCCACAGTGCTTCACATATAACTCCTTCCTGTATGGAAGTCAACTGATGATGTGTCTGTCTCCCCCGCAGTACAATTAATTCCTCTTGGGCAGGGCCGTGTATTCTTTAACTTTGTGTCCTTATTGCTTAGTATAATATCTGACATATGGTAGAATCTTAACAAATATCTGTTCACCAGAACTGTTCAATAAGTTTGAAGACTTCTTGCTGCAGAGAAACTTATCAAGAGAAAAAAAATCAACCAGACTTCCCTAAGTAGATTTAATAAGAATTTGGCAAAACATGATTCCTCCCAGCTCCTTCCAAATTGTTAGAATACAAACAAAATTGTTCCTTGAATCATATATAATTAATGCAATGGTTATTAGAGCTGGATTATTTGTTTTAAATATGTCATTATGATGCAGTAAAGTGGTAATAGTTTAGTGTTATAGATGTAATTTGTACATTGAGATCCATGAATAATTGATGCACACATCCTATTTATGTCATTTTATAAAATTTAGAACATAATCTTATTTTAAATGACTGTAGAGATTTTAGTATTTGTTAGTTTTTAACTTTGGATCATTTTGCTGTTGAATTCATGATCAGAGAAGCCAGGCCTAATGGTAACATTATTGCTAGATGAAAAAAAGATCCATTTCACATTGATATGCTTTATGGTGTAACTTGCAGCAATATCTTATAAAGAAATGCAGAGATTCCTTATAGGAAATGGATAATTGGAGAGACAAGTTACTGGAACTAACAAGTAGAGAGCTTCCTTCCCAGGTGGCTAAGTGGGAAAGAACCCACTTGCCAGTGCAGGAGATGCAGGAGACATGGGCTTGATCCCTGGGTCTGGAACCTTCCCTGGAGGAGGAAATTGCAAACCACTTCAGTATTCTTGCCAGGAAAATCCTATGGACAGAGGAGGCTGGTGGGCCTAGTCCATGGAGTTGCAAAGAGTCAGACATGACTGAGCACATACACCCAAGTAGACATAATAACCCACTAGGTGATTAGTAAAATCAAGTGTTTTTTTCTTAACTAGAGAAGTCTTTACTGCATTCATTTTCCATGTGTATAAAAGGTTTCTAGGAAATATGGTAACATTTGGATAAATGTAACTCTTGGCAGAGATACCTTCAATCTGCAGAAAAACAAAACATTATTTGTGTATCTAGACTTTGTGTATCCCCTATGTACATGTATATATTCTGTGATACAGACATATATTTATGTGTCTATATTTATGCATAAGGCATTTTCTTTCTCTCTCTATATATATACATATATGTGTATATGCATATATATATATATATATATATATATATATATATTTAGTATGGTTAATAACCATGCCTCCCAGGGTAGTGAATCATGACTTTTAGAAATCCTGTTCCACTGTGTTACTTACATTTCATGAACTGATCAGATGTTTGGTTCTGTCTTCACCCATGCCGAAAGAACAGGTTTAATACACAGCAGCCAAACCAGATGTGAGTTTACAAAATGCATTTGTTCAATTTCCGTTTGGATCTTTACCTAAAAATCAATAATGTCTCAGCCACCAACTCATGGTGAAGTCCACCACAGAAAACTGAGCCAACCGGATATCGTAACATCAACACAGATATCAATGCATATAATTCTATAAGATCACTAAAACCAAATATAGCTTAAATTCCTCTGGGATCTTGGGTAGGCATCAGTCCCATTGACTCATCAATAATGAGTGTTGTAGTGACTTCAGGTTTCAGAAAGTAAAGTGAGATACCTGGTACAATTCTACCTTTGGGTGAAGGAAGAGGAAAGATAGGATATAAAGAAACAATTTTTCTTTGAGGTGCCAGGTTTTCCTACCGTTCTATCAAATAAATCAGATTTTCTATTTTGTTCAAATTTGGAAAATGCCATGTATATAGAATACAAGTTGAATTGTACAATTGCATGATAATTAGATAAATTAATCCATCTGGGGCAAATGAGATACATTCATCAGTCTACAAACAATATGCTTAGGGTATAAGTTTATTCATTCATTAGTTCAGTTCTTATTGATTTCTGATGTAGTAGTGATGCTGAAGGCCAAATCACTGTTCATTCTTGCCATGGTTTCACATCTATTACAGAAGACAAGATCAGTAACTATGTATTATTTTCATTTATATTTGGTTTATTTTTCTTCTGTGATGTGATACTCCACATTTCCAACAGGAGTCTTTATAGTTTTGCATTGAAAAATAATATTCCATCTAATTTAATGTAGCTTAGACCTGTCTAGAAGAAAGAGCAAGAGGCCAACCTGCTGGCTGACTAATAATTTTAGGCAGGGTCTCTTGGGGATTCAGTATTTGTATGTGGCTAATACAGGCCGGACATTTAGCTTTGCAGTTTGCTAAAATCAATTCCATCAGTTCATCTCAAGGGTGATCAAACTCTGGGGGAATTATTTGGACTGGAAAAATCACAAGAGATGGGCATGCAAACCAGAGTATCAATTTATTTGCATGGTTGATGTACATGGCAGAGTAAGCATCATTGATCAGGGTAATGCACTAAAGAAACTGAATTAGAGATGAAAAACGGTTGCTTGCAAGCTCAGCCTCAGAATTATGGGAGTAAAGGATTCTCAAAAAGTAGTCCATCCAGCTAAATTAATTGTTAAGATAATATTTTTAAACAGCTTTACTGAGATATAGGTGTCCCTAATAGTTCAGTTGGTAAAAAATCCACCTTTAATGCAGGAGACTCTGGTTCGATTCCTGGGTTGGGAAGAAACCCTGGAGACGGGATAGGCTTCTCCAGTATTCTGGCCTGGAGAGTCCAGAATGTATAGTCCATGGGGTTGCAAAGAGTCAGGCAAGACTGAGTGACTTTTACTTTCACTTCAGTTCAGTTCAGTTGCTCAGTCATGTCCAACTCTGCGATTCCATGAATCGCAGCACACCAGGCCTCCCTGTCCATCACCAACTCCCGGAGTTCACTCAGACTCACGTCCCTTGAGTCAGTGATGCCATCCAGTCATCTTATCCTTGGTCATCCCCTTCTCCTCCTGCCCCCAATCCCTCACAGCATCAGAGGCTTTTCCAATGAGTCAACTCTTCACATGAGGTGGCCAAAGTACCAGAGTTTCAGCTTTAGCATCATTCCTTCCAAAGAAATCCCAGGGCTGATCACTGAGATATAATTCACATGTCATACAATTCATCCTTTTAAAGTGTACAACTGAATATTTTTACTGTATTCACCTCTAATTTTAGAACATTTCCAGCACCTCAGAAAGAAACCCTATACCCGTTACTAGTTATTACCCATTCTCTCTTCCCCTCAGCCCTACACCTCGAGGCAACAACTAACCTACTTTCTGTTTCTATTGCTTTGTGTACCCTGGACATTTTATATCAGTGGCATCCTGCAATATGTGTTTGTGACTGGCTTCTTCACTTAGCATGTTTTCTTGGTTTTCCTATGGTGTATCATATATCAATACTTTGTTACATTTTATTTCTGAATAAAATCATATTTTATGAATATACTAAATTTTATTTATCTCTTCATGGCTGATGCATATTTGGGTTAATACTAATTTGGGGCCACCATGAACAATGCTGCTATGAACACTCACATACAAGTTTTTGGGTGAACATATGTTTTAATTTCTCTTGGGTATATACTTAGGATGGAATTGCAGGTTCATAGGATAACTCTGGGCTTTCCTGGTAGTTCAGATGGTAAAGAATCTGCCTGCAATGAAGGAAATCCCAGTTTGATTCCTGGGTAGGGAAGTTCCCCTAGAGAAGACATGGCAAGCCAATCCAGTATTCTTATCTAGAGAATCCCCATGGACAGAGGAGCCTGGCAGGCTATAATCCATGTGCTCACAAAGAGTCAGACATGACTGAGCGACTAAGCACAGCACAGCACAGCACAGCACAGGTTAACTTTATGTTTAAATGTGGCAGGGGCAAGGGGGAGGGGGCTACCAAACTCTTTTTCAAAGGAATTGTACCATACTTAATTCCTATCAGCAATTATAGGCATTCCAATTTCTCCACATCCTCCCTAGTACTTGTTATTTTCTATTGTTTGTTAGTAGACATCCTAATGGGTGTGAGGTAGTATCTCATTGTGTTTTGATTGCATTTCTCTAAGATCATGGCCC